>LVTN01002075.1:1724-23210 GCA_001649415.1 Musa itinerans | reverse complement strand
GTTGAGGAAATCTCTTTGTTATCATGCCCCCACGAGATAGCCGATGGCAATGTGTTTGAGTGGAACACTAGATTGACACATAAAAGCACATTCCAGTTAGTATCATATGAAGTCTATTTATACATAGTGAAAGATAAGATTTCTTTAACTGAGTAGAGAGATTTCCTTATGCAGTTGAGGAAATCTCTCCATAAATGTAGATCGGGTTACTGTCCTTTGCTTCTTATCTCCATAAATGTAGCAACCCTCATCCCCTTCAAATTATCCAAAGGTGGCAATTACATATTGTCACAATATATTGTAGGAGTATGGGTAGAGCTGACTTTGAGTTCCTTGAGGAGATTTGTGACCCAATTGAGTTCAACGCGATAGCAATAGCACAATATTCATCTTCAATTGTAGACCGGGTCACTGTCCTTTGCTTCTTATCTCCATAAATGCAGCAACCCTCAAAGGTGGCAATTACACATCCTAGCATGCTCAATTTTCTAATCTTCTATTTGGCTATGACCTTCTAGGCTATGTCGATGGCTCTCTTCGTTATCCACCAGCGATGATCCACATCTCAAGAGCATCCGGTCCAATATCAAATCCAGACCATAAACTATGGTTATACTGATTGCCCCTCCTCGTGAATTTTTTATTGACTTGAGCCGTGATGGACGGTCCTAACAATTTGTCCTCACGCTTGAGATATATCTCAAAATCAGTCAGCATGTCGTAGAGTTCTTCGAACGACATTAGTGAATCACGTGCCCGTATTGCTATTGCCAGTTCCTTGTACTCAAATAAAAGATTAGAAAATTGAGCACTCTAGAATGCGTAGTTGCCACCTTTGGATAATTTGAAGGGAATGAGGGTTACTGTATTTATGGAGATAAGACCTGTATGTGGGAAAGTACTATGATTCCCTATGGGAACAGTAAGTGGAGCAGCAGAGGTAGATGATGAAGATATGGACTACTATGTGGGAGCAAGTAGAAGTATGTAGCAATGACAAAAATCAAAAGAAAAATAAAAAGGAAGTGTTGGTACTTCTGCAATAAGGAGGGAGGAAGAATCAAAAAGTTCTACAGTAAGGAGGAACCAAGAGTGTGTGCTCCCTGTGATGCAAAGTCACCAAATGCGTTGACTGGGCCCAACAAATGCTTGGCACTGCACTGTAGGCTTGGAACTTGGTGCGGTAGTCGTGGTCATGATTGGAAGCAGGGAAGCTGCCATCGAACGACTGATTGTGGTCGGCAAACAACGATCGGTGTTTGTCCCAATTCCTTCGTTCTGGAGGAGGATTGTTGAAGAAGAAGAACTGCAATCGGTGCAGTTCAGAGAGTAATGACCGAGGAGGGATGGCTATAATTAGACGTCTCCACTCCCTAGGCTGGTCCCAGAGATGACAGGACCCTCGATCGATTCTGCGGCAGAAATCAAAAGCGTCATCTCCTCAGCGATGGGCTTCATATCGGAAGTAGCGACGTTGCCAATGGCAAGACCTGCGCGGGCCATGATGGAGCGGATGCAGGGTAGGGCCGTCCGGGTGGGAGGGGGGGCAAATCCGCCTAGGATATTGGAAAGGGGGGACTGCCGCAGACGAGGAGAAATTTGGCAGCAGTGTGATGTCGAACAGTAAGAATTTTTCTCGGCGTCGACTCGATGGGGGTAGCAGCGATAGCTCCTCACAATTTTTGCTCTGATACCATAAAGAAATGAGAGAATGAAGAAAAGCACATTCCAATTAATATGATATAGTGAAAGATAAGATTTCTTTAACTGAGTAGAGAGATTTCATCATGTAGTTAGAAGAAATCTCATCTACTATGTCCGCTATGTGGTTGAGAAATCTCTCTGTTATAAGAGGAAATCTCTCTTTTATCATCCTATGCAATCAGCGGGTAACGGCTCCACCCACTTCATAGGCAAAAAGAACACCTCGGCTTGGGTTCGCTAATATCCGCCTTGATGCCATACTGTGACCCTCCTAAGCGGAGGTTCCCTCTGGAAAAGGGCATTCCACCACCGTGGTGGCCCAATATGTCGGAGGTGTGGTGGAGGGAGATGGACTTGCCGAAGGATTCAACGGTCTTAAGAAGTCCTCCACCTACAAGATGCCGAATGGTCACAAGAAAGCATGGAAAGTAAGCGTCTTGATCGCGGTCATCAAGCACTTGATAACGGACATAGGGAAGATCCAACGGCTCATCGTGAAGTCGAAGGGCCTCCAAGATAAAATTACAGTTAAGCAAGTCGACATACTGAACGCTGTTCTTAGACATGAACTGAAGCAGCAGTTCGGGCTCCAACATAATGCTGCTCCGCCTCCTCCATCCAAGGAGGGGAAAGGCTGCAGGGAGACGGATGGGGATGCATCCTCTTCAGGTATCGTTGAGCAGCCTATCTCGGAGGCTATGCAGGAGGAATCCATAGACGTGACGCAGTACTTAGCCAAGGATGTGAACATGTTTAAGAGACGGAACCTTCCAAGTTATGAACTTGGACCTCAAGGTCAACCTCAAGGAAGTATTCAAATGATAACTTCGGACATATCCATCATTGTGTACCTTCAGTTTCTCTTGGCAATCAGGCACTGTCAAATCCGTGTGATTCCTGTTTGCCTGTGATAGCCCTGTCCTTCCTAGTGGAGGAATTGAGACGAGACAACAAGGAACTTACAGTTCTGACATGAATCTCTTTCAGACAAGACTAAACCAGGGCCAAGCTCCTCTCCCAGAAGTGATGATGGTGGAAATAGATCCTTTTTTATCAAGTTCAGTTCAAGATATAACGAGGACAAGCATCACCAGAGAACTTGCCAACTTAGTGCGACCTCAGATCTTCCCTAATGATGAGACAGTATTTTCTGAATCTATCTTTGGACACGATTTTGACATAGGTTCCGATTCTTACTTCTCGACGGACCACCCTAGTTGAATACCAGATTCATTTCATGAATTGGATGAATATGACTGGTCCGAAGATTTCGGGAACTGATGAAAGTGTTTGATTTTGGTTTTGGCATATCTCATATAAACAATGTCTAAGTTACTTGTATTCCTAACGTTAAGAACTCCTTATATACGTTGTACTTCTCTTGCAAAAGGTGTGAGCCTGTCCTCCTAAACTTCGAGCTACTTGATTTGTGTTTTCCTTTGAGTAAAGATCTTGGTTATATTCCATATCCAAATCAATGATGAGACACCCTCGAGTCCTTGCAATATCGTATTCTAGCATGTTGTAAACTTCTAATATAATAATAAGATCCAAGAATTTGTTTATATTATGTGTATCTTCGTTTATTCACGAGTTCTGTATGTGTGCGGATGATCAAAGCATTTTTAACATTGCAATCATTCAAGTAGGTAGACTTCTTTTATCTTGGTATATGGTGGCAAATAAGTGTTGCGTGGATTAATGAGATAATGTTAAACTTGTGACAAAATGATTGATTGTGAATGACATTATGTTCAAAACTTGTAAAGAAAAATCAACCATTCACACTGATTATAGACATGGACTTGTAAGTTGTTAGAGTGTCTCATCGTTGATTTGGATATAGAATATAACAAGATCTTTCCTCAAAAGAAAATACAACTCAAGTAGCTATTGTACAAATATTAGAGTTTAGGAGGACAGGGTCATATCTTTTGCCATAGAAGTATAAAGTATATAGAAACCATTATTTATAGAGTTCTTAACATTAGGAATGCAAGTAACTAAGACATTGTTTGTATGAGCTATGCCAAAACCAAAATCAAACACTTTTCATGAGACCTTTGAACCAGTCATATTCATGCAATTCTTGAAATGAATCTGGTATTCGACTAGGTTGGTCCATAGTTGAGAAGTAAGAAGCAGAACCTATGTCAAAATAATGTCCAAAGATAGATTCAAAAGATGCTGTCTCATCGCTAGGGAAGATATGAGGTTGCACTAAGTTGGCAAGTTCTCCGGTGATGCTTGTCCGCATCACATCTTCTTTAACTGAACTTGAAAAAAGAGGATCTATTTCTACCTTCATCACTTCCGAGAGAGGAGCTTGCTCCTGGTTTTATTCTTGTCGGAAAGAGATTCTTGTCAGAACTGGAAGTTCCTTGATGTCTCATCTCAATTCCTCCACTCGGAGAAATGGCAAGGACTCCTAGAAGGAAGAAATATCCCGACTTTGATATCATAATGCATTCAACAAACACGTCTCACGTACACAAAACCTTTCCAATAGCTCTTCATCGTTGCTTAACCTAGAGACACTATTGGAAGCCATCACAGCAACTAGAGCTCTCTAAGTGGTTGCTGCGGGGTGCAAAGCAATGAGAGTTAACTGAGTCTTTCAAGTTAAATGCGAGGCAGTTTTGGAAGACTCCGTACAAGCTGTGAAATTTCTCGATAGTGTTGAGGTTGTCTTAAATAAGTATTTAAGGAATACCATGACTGATTGTTTCTTATATTTTGACAAGGTATTAACTAAGTGTGGTTTTTTTGTATAGAGAATGTAATAGGGAGGCACAGTTTCTAACCTGCTTTGCAAGATCTGATGAATTTTCTTATACTTGAAATGGTGTCTTACCCATTTATCATGTCCTTACGAGCATTTTGTACTCTCATATTTATTTTTTAAGATAGGTCTTTTTCCTTTCAGAAAAAATTAAAGAGTTTTCTAAGGATAATTTGTCACCGTAAACACTGGACTTTGGATAAATTTCTCTCTACTAATCAACCTGAACAATAATGCAACTTAATAATCATATAAGCTATAGTCATTAACGCTATTATATGGCACATATTTCTCTCCACTACAAATCTCAATGACATATCTATATCACCGTAATTTGTCATTACGCTTGAATCGTAATGAAATTAAATGCATGTATTAACCACTTCATATGTTCATAATCATTGATGTGACATTTAACTTTGACAATAATCTTTGGACTTCTCCGGCTAACATTCTCACTAATATCCAAACTATGAGATCACTCATCATTACCAACGAAGGACCGAAATATCATAATAAAATTATATTAATTTAAGAATTTGAGATATGCTTCAACCATTTATGCTAATGTCAAACATAAAACTTTATGTCTAATGATAAATATGGTAATTAACTTTGAACAAATATGCTTTTTGCAAACCTGAGTTTTGATGCCAAAGATTATTCAAGTTTATACACAAATATGTATCATTACAAATGCAAGAATCAAGAAGGCACATCATTCCTAAAACAAACCTAACATGTCATAACTAAAGGTTTAAACTCTTATGCAACATGATGCAAAAATATATCATGGTATGATCTCATGTAGAATTTAGTAGTCATGCAGAAGCTCATGCTATGATATCATGTAGAATTCAGTAGTCATACAAAAGTTTTAAACTCTTATGTAACTTGATGCGAAAATAGATCATGACATGTATTGCCATGAAAAAATAGATGATATCACATAGAATTCAGTAGTCATGCACTAGCTCAGCAAATATTATAATCATGTGCATAAATAAATGCAAAGTATGCTCATGTATAAATAGATTTCACTAAGATGGCATTCAATGTCCAAATGCTACATAAAATAATAAAGATAAGTGTTAACTATAAAAAATTTCATTAACATCATGAAAATTCACACTCATGTTTATTGATAAACTTGCCACAAAAATTAAAATTTTATTGCAATACCTATCCAGCATATATTTTCCATCATAAATGATAAATGAAAAATAAATATATGAGAAATCAATTTAACTTTTACAATGATTTTTTTACCTTTTTGATTTCGATGAATCTTTGTTAAAATTAGAAAGTCACATGCCTGAAAAAACGTTGTTTGTTAAGTATATGACCATTCTATAAGCTGAATAGACCCTTCAATAGATTATTATGTTTAGTTTTATATATTATGGTACTCTAATAATATGAGTTAGGGCTTGCATAATTAGTCCAAATTGAAACTTCATTTTCATTTTGTTTTGTCCATGATCATTACAATTGACAATCCAAAACAAACTCTAGATCATTTATAGAATAAAATTATCTTGAAGATAATTTTTCTAAATTAAGTAAACTCATAAAAACCTTTAATCTAGGTTATCCAATAAGACATTACCATGAAAATAGACAATACATGACAAAACTTATCTCATGATTGTAATTGAGCCTAGCAACAGCCCATGCTCATACAAATGTTAAAAATTTATATTTGTCACAACACAACAATTTAAATATTCCATGAAAACTTGTTGACGATCAACTACTCTAAGGAAAATAGTACAAATGAGAGAAATACTGAATGCCAAAGACTAAAACAATACCACACAATATAAATTATCATAGAAGGCTGAACATAATATTCAATCATTAACACCTATTCCTGAGGATAAAAGTAAGAAGAAGATGTTAAATTATGTAGTCCTATCTAATTAAAAAAAAATATTATAGATTTTATTAGATTCTGATGATGATTTTTAGCTAATAGAAATAAAATTTAATTATGATAGGATTCCTTATAAAATGACCTTGATAATAGAGACTCTACTAATTACTCATAATAGACTCTCTACTCTATCTATAAAAAGACAAGAGCTCATAGGGATAAAAACCTAATGAATCATTGATATTAGAAATGTTTTCAATCTCTCTTAGTCACTAATCTATCACTCATAGTGGTCTTTTGAAAAATAGAAAGAGAAGAGAAGGTGAATCTAATTCTCCTTGTATATCGATATTACTATGACTTTCAGATCCGATAACAGTGTACCTACAAATCAAATAAAGATTTTCTGGATAGTATTGAAAGGCATGCATCGTTCTATTGCTATTTGATTTTAATTTTTGGTATTAAAACTTTTCGTATAGTTTCGATTTTTATGCTTATAGAAGATTAAAGAGAAAAAACAGAGGGATATATAGATATGCATCAAGGTTTCTTTTCTAATTAATTCTTTGTTATTTGACACATAGAGGCCCTAAAATTTTAATCAAAGTTTAATTAAATAAGAGCTAAAGATTTTAGATCAAAGAAAACTCACCTTGTTAGGGTTTCCCAATCCATCATGAAGGAATCGAGGGAAAGACTATTTCTTGATGACACTAATTGTTGGTGGCTATTCAATTTCTCTAAATTTCCTAAATTTTATTTGTGGAGGTTGTAAAGGCAAGACATCCTTGAAATTACCTTTAGTTGTCAGAGTGATAATCTTATGTGGTGAATTATTTTTACCTAGAAATTCATGCAATCGTCAAAGAAAGATGGGATACATTCTCTTCTCTTTACTATTTATAATGACGATGAAAATGAATCGAATCAAAATGGGAGTAGAATGGTAAATTGATATGCTTAAGCGTTTTTCGTCTATTTATGATGGTGAAGTGAACTAATAATAAAAAGTCATTTATGATAAATGTAGAAATTTTAGGATAGAGATATTTTTTATAATAAAAATTTAAGAAAACAAATTTAAGTAACCAATGGTCATTTTGTGTTAGATAGTTCCAACTAAAATTCATTTATAGCAAGAAAATATAAGAGAACATAGTTATCAAATTTTATGAAATTAGATTGCCTGAACCTTATTGATTTAATTGAACTGTATCTTACTTTACCATACTTCTTATGCGGCTCTATGTATGCCTACAGTGTTAGAAAGAACTTTTCAGAAAACAAAAGAGTTAATGAGGTATTATATTATAACTAGGTTTTTAGAGCAAGATCTTTGATGCCTTAGTATTAGTATAGCAAAAATTATGTAGTATCAATAAGACCATAGATAATGTTAGAGATTTATTTACTTGTTTACTTAGTTTGTTTTCGTTATTTTTTTGTTCATTAATTTACACTTTAATTGAATTTATTGGTTATGATCACACATAGTCGTTATGTTTATTACTGCTTCTAATAGTTACAAATCAACTCTTCCACATAAAGAGGATCTATTGTTTGGTTTTCTATAGTGAAAAATCTTTTTCTCTTTGCTTCTAAGATTATCCTCTTTAAAAAATCTATTTTATAATTTTCTACAAAAATCTTTCTTCATTCTTCTACTATTTTTTGTATTTTTATACTTGTGATGCTACATCAGACTCCCTATAATCGTGCCCGTAAAAGGGAAATTCTTGGATAAAGAATTAAATCACAAAAATACAAGAAGAAATGAAATCATGAAATCATTCCGTAGGATAACTCATAGCGATTATGGGTGAATTCTGAATTTATTCATTTTATTTTATTAATTAAATCAGATTTGGTTTTTATTATGGAGCCTTTACCCTCACTATATTAGGAATGATGAATCCAATTTGATCGGATTTTGTTATTGTCTTTTTATTTTCTTTTACATCTCATCGAAAAAATTGGTGTGATGATTGGTTTATTTCTATTTTAAATTTTTTTTGGTGACATATTAGCGGATAACTGTTCGATGTGTTTCATGGCACTATTTTGTCCATATTTGGGTTATACAGCTAGCAAAGTGGTGGGACTCATACACTTTTTTTTTAGATACGTACTTTCTTATGGTGGTGATTGAATGATGTTTGGATTAATAGTTTCTGAAAAAAAACAAAAAGTGTTCATAATCAACATGATAAGATGGAAGGAACCGTAAATTATATGGATCCATGGAAAATATCTAGTGCTACATCTTCATTGAGGATCAATTGAGTAACTGAAGAACAGTAAAGTTCTGTTGATTAAGAACAAGAAGGTCTGATGTGGGCTAAATGAATATAACAAGGTGTCACCTATTGATGAGTAATTGGACTCTAACAGAGTTTCTTAAAATCTAGATTTAGTGGGTTGCTTTATATCTGTATTTTCCTATTACAAATGGTAAATTTTAAGCTATTAGCACAAGCTTGAATAACACTGTCGAGCAACTTTATTTGTCTCTATGCACTAGTAAAAAAAAAAAAAAGAAAAAACACTCAATGGTTCCACACATGATAAATTAATTAGAATGGCAGGTTTGATGAAGGCGATTCGAAGGTACTCTGCCTTTCCATTTGCTATTCTCTCTTTGACAATCATTTTTTTTTAGAAATAGTCCTTTCTTAACTTGTTGTTTCTTTTATTTGGCAAGTGTACATTTTCCTATTGTCGCATACATCATCAATGTTTTTACAGATATTTATTAGGCTTATCACATGTCTTTGTTGTTGGCTTGCCATCCGATGATATAGTTGGTAATGCAGAAAATTTTGGGGTTTTGGATTTTTGTTTTACATATGTGGCATACGCTATATAAAACTCATGTCTTTGCTTATATTTGGTATATTTCAAGTTGATATAAATTGATATTGTTCTTCCTTATGATTGATTAGTACTAGAAGTTTGCGGCCTGATCCATTCTTTGCGCAGGGTTGTTGCTTCTATGGTTGACGTATTCTTGTAGTAGCATTCTTGTTAAGTATCACTTATGTTCTATGGTTGACGTATCTTGTATCAGTATGCGATCAAACTTATACATTTTGGCATGGTCACTACAGTTCGGTGTTTGATTACCTGACCATATTTATGTTTTCTGAAATTGGATTCTTGTTTTAAGAAATTTGATAAATAAATTCACATGTCTAATGTGTGTTTCTTATTGACCACTATCTAAGATAGTTTCGTTTTGTGGCATACCATTCATAAATAAATTCACATGTCTAATGTGTGTTTCTTATTGACCACTACCTAAGATAGTTTCGTTTTTATCACTATGCTCAACTAAATTAAATTATGCATCTTAGTAAGAAGCCATTGCTTTTCGATTTATCTAAGATATATTACCTCACCATTCATCTATCTTGTCATGTGGCATACCATTCATAAATTATTTAATTAAGGAACCAATATTTTTTACTAAACTAGGGAATTGTAACTATTGACCATTTTCTGAAGTTACTGATGTTTTGATGGGATCATTTTAAACTCACAATGCTTTTGATTGATTGGTCTCTAATATTAGCATATTATTTATAATTGAAAACTGAAAGTTTTTCTATAAAGATGTGATTCGTATGCTCAACTTTCTTCATGAATAGTAATTTGAGATTAACAGTTCTCTGACTTGCTGTTAGTATGATGTTTTGTAGTCACATTCTGCAATAGTTATATTTACTTGCTGAAATCATAGAAATTGAATGAGATCCAAGACTCATATGTCTAACTTACTATTTGAGCCAAAGAAGAAGAGAACGATACAGTATCACCGTATATAATGGACTGAATCGAATAACATTTTATATACGTCTGCTGATTTGAAACTTCGTTTTGAACAAACTTACATGGATCTATACTTGATTGTTTTACATTCCTTTCCTCTTATCAATTAACAATTGATGTAAGTGCAAAGCAGTCTCTCACATATAAATCCTAAATGATTATACTTATATAGTTAATATGATTGGTATATTAACTTATGTAACTTGTGAAATTGTGGGGACTTCAATTCGAGTTAATTATAATGTTTATGTTTTTTAATATCTTTTATAATATTTATGAAAAAAGGCTAATGATTAAATTGCATGTGTAAATATCATGAGCAAATTATTAATTCCTTCGTGTTAAATTTTACATATCTTACTCGTATATATGAAATTGCTTAATACGTGTAATTATTTATAATATATTATTATTATCTTTTTAAATTGCAAATTTAAATTTATATTGTTATATTCATAATTGATATTGATTATATGAATGTTCTCTTTTAAAAGTTTATTGGTTTCCTTGGATTGAAAGAAAGTAACAACTGCATGGTTGTTTATCAGAAAGATAGCTCAAAACCAAACAACTTTGAAGCCATAAAATATAATTGAAAAAAACTAATATTTGAAATTATGGGAGCCAAGAGTTCAATAAAATAAAATTCCTTTTAAACTGCCACGTAAATGAAATAATATTATGAATATCAGTAAAGTTTATCATGCAATATGTTACTTTCTTGATGTGCTAAATTTTCTTACGAATGTGAGACTTTTCAAATTTCCTTAGAAATGTAGTAGTGATAATATCATGTTAATATTTATGAATTTTCTTAATATGTGTAATTATTTACTATCTTTTCATCATGATAAATTATAAATATTTATATTTATATTGACATGTCTATGTATCTTAATTATTTATTCATATTATTTGTATAAAACATAAAATGAATTACATGTTTTATAAATTTCAAAAAATTAACATGATTATATAACATGTTGTGAGAGCCTTCATAAAGGCATTAAAAACAAAATCAACTATTGTCATAATATCATCAACAGAGATATGTTAGTTTATAATAGGTTTTCTAACAGTAGGAAGTGTAATAACAAATTGATTTGTTTGTAAGGAGTATATTTAAAAAAAATAAAGAATGAAAAGTACATTAGGGCACTAATAGAATTTAATGCCAACCCCTAACCTTACAGTGATTATTTAGGGCTCTTATGTTAAGGTATGAGAAGAGTATATCTATGAAAGATACCCAAAATAATATTTTCCATGAGAGGTGACTCTACACACCTCTAGTTGGGACTCTTAAAGTAACCATGACGTAGGACTTGGATAATTCCTAGAAACTCTCATGAATAATCAAGACATAGCATATGGCCAATAACACATAACATCTCAACGCAAATATCAATACTAATGCTACTAATGCAGTAGTTGAGGTTTTAGTCGAAAGAACATGGTTCACTCTTGTTTCCTTCGTATGAAAACTATCATATTAAGCGAAGTTGAAGTCTTAAAAGATGCTATTATTTCCTTTATGTAAGCATTATATTTTTTTTATATTTAATAATTTTATTATTAAATTTTTGAGCTTTATGGGTGATTGTTATATATTTTATTCTAAAACCGAAACCTCAAAATTTTATTTTATTTATTTACTTGTTTCCTTAGTTTGTGTCCCTTACTTTTCTTTTTATAATTTAATTGAATTGATTGGCTATGTCTACATATAGCCATTATGTTTATTATTATTCCTACCGGTCACAAATCAACTTTTCTATATAAAGAGGACCGATTACTTGATTTTATACCAGAAAAGTCTTATTATCTTTATTTCTAAGATTCTTCTCTTTAAAAAATCTGTTTGAATATTTTTTAGAAAGATTTTTCTTGATTCTTATTCTCTTTTTGTGCTTGAATATTTCATTATGATCATGCCCACAAAGAGAAATATTTGACCTTATTCTTGGGAAATGGATTCAACTGTAGAGCTTTTTTTAGTCCCACCTACAGCAATTGGAAGGTGCCAATGAAAAGGCTACTAAAATTTATCCATGCTCTCATGCCTTCTTCGTTATAAGTTTTACATATCATTTCATAGGTCATTAAAGATATTATGAATTCTTCAAGAGAAAGATTATATAAATTTTTGTCTTCTCGAATTATCATTACCTTTGAATCATAGCCTTTAGGAAGTGATCTTAAAATCTTACTCACTAATTTAAGATTAGTATAATTTATATTAAGAGATTTTAATCTATTGATAATATTCATAAAATAGGTGTACATATTATCAATAGATTCGCTTAGTTTTATTTTAAATATCTCATAACTATGAACAAGAAGATTAATCTTGGATTCATTTACTATACTTATGTCTTTGTTACAAGTAGAAACTCGATTAAAATTATTTTTATCTAAAACATAAAACAAAGCATTTATAATTTTAGTAGTTAAAGAAAATATTCTTTTTACAAAATTATGTCATTCATCCATCAATTTAGAAATTTTTTGAAAAACAAACTTGACAATATTTCATAAATCAAAATCTATATAAAATAAAAAAAATTATTTTAGTTTTTCAATAAGTGTAGTCGGTCTTATTGAAAATAGGAGAATGAATGATCGAGTGACCCTCCTGATTGTTTGAAAAAGTTATTAAATCTCTCTTGAATGTTAATCTAACTAAGAAAATATTATTCCGATATCAATTGTTAGAATCTTAATGGCACTAAGAGGGAAATGAATTAGTGTCAGTGTTTTAATCAATTTTAAATCTCAATCAATAAGCAAGTTTGGACCAAAGGTCCAAGCTAGATCGATCCTCAAAGGATTGAGACCAAGGGGTTTCGGAGTATAAAGTTCGACGTGGTCGAGCTCGGACCCCCTTTTATGCTCGGCCCATTCAAGCTATTTGGCTCCTCGAGGTTCGGCCTCAATAGTCCTGTGAAACTTTTCTAATATACTTTTGTTAGGATATTAATTGCACTAAGAGGAGGGGGAGAGGGGTGAATTAGTGTAATAATATTTTAATCGATTTAAGAACTAGATCGATAAATCAATACATTTCGAAAACTTAATTGATCAAGTTAAAGTTATAAGTAAAGAGAATAAAACTAAGTCACAAGTAAAGGGCAAGTAAAGAGAGGCAAACCAATTTGTAATGCTTCGATCTTTTTGACCTATGCTCACTCCTAATTCCTTTTTGTTTGATGTCATCAACTTTCACTACCGATCTTCTTTCTAATAGATAAAAATCAACTAACCTTGTTGTTAGGATCATAAAGGCACTAAGAGGGGGGGGATAAATTAGTACTTTCGAAATAAAAAATTTATTTGAAAATTTTTAATCAAAAATACGTATCAAAAATGTGTTTAACTTAGAATATGAGTAAGAATAATGAGCAATTAAATCAGTTAGTAACAATAAGAAAAAGTATAACGAGAAATACAAACCAGATTTATAGTGGTTCAGTTGTCCCGATCTACGTTCATTCTCAATTCCTCTTCCCTCGAGGCCACTGATTTTCACTATAGATCTTCTTTTCAATGGGTGAAAATCAACTACCCCTATAATAACTCTTTCTCATTTTCGTAGGTCTAGGAGAGAATCGACACATCTTTTTTTATAAGAAAACCTCACACCTCCTTTAGAATGACCTCTAAGCTTAAGGAGGAATAGACAACACTTTTCAAGAGAGTTCACACACTTCAAATCATAAAGTTTTCATGCTTTCACCAAGCAAGCATGAGTAAGGTATTTATAGATCAAATGACTTTAAAATTAGAGTCAAAAATTTAAATCCTCGGATTTTCAAGTACTAGTGATACTACCGCCTACATCGGGTGGTACTACCACCGTACAAAGCCTGGGAACCTAGGCTCTAGTGGTACCACCGCCTACCTCGGTGGTACTTTTTGGACCAAGTCAGCATTAAGAGGGGGGTAAATTAGTTCTTTCGATAAAAATATCGGTTTTGAAAATTCTCATTCGATAAAAGCTCGTATCGAAAATGTGCTTGACTTGAAAGTGTGTTCGTAAGCATAGTGAAAGTAATAAGCAAGTAAATCAGTTTGCAATATAAATGAAAAGCATAAAAGAAATATAAACCGAGTTTTATAGTGGTTCGGTCATCATGACTTACATCCACTCTTGATTCATCTTTACTCGAGGCCACCGACTTCCACTATCGATCTTCTTTCAATAGGCGAAGATCAACTACCCTTACAACTCTTTCTCATTTTCATAGGTTAAGGAGACAACCTTTATACCCCTCAAGATAACCCTCACACATCTCCCCTAGAACAATCTTTAAGCTCAAGAAGGAGAGAACTCAATCTTTTCAACACTTATATAACTTAGAATTCTTTCCCCTTTCTGCTTAATTCTTACATCTCCATGCAAGAATAGTTGGGGCATATATAGACCCCAAATAGCTTCAAAAATGGAGCCAAAAAAGGTCTCATCCTGAGTTTCCCGAGTCCTAGTGGCACCACGCTTGTGTTAGGCGGTACTACCACCTACAACACTGACACTAGACGATACTACTACCCAGTCTGACAATACTACCGCCTGACATAATCATGGAGACTATGTCTTAGAGACTAAGCCTCTAGTGGTGCCACTGCTTGGACCGACGGTGACATCTCCTAACCCAACTTTTAGGTCACTGAATAGGCCTTTCTCTTGACCCAAAACAACCCCAACATAGGCCCAATTGAGTTGGCCTAATTACATTCTAAACCAACCCAATTAGAACTAAAATTATTTCGATCTAGACAATTATTATAAAACATTAATCACATGTTGTCCAATATATCATTGGTTCATTTGGCGCTTCGTCCGACTCTTTAGCACATCGTCCTCTCCTTTAGTGTATTACCCAATCGGCATATTACCTTTTCGCAACATCTAATCTCCTTAGTACAATGTCTGATCTTCTTAGCCCGATGCCCGAACTCAAGACATGAAGCCTTCTACCGACACGTCGACCAATCCTTCGGCTCGACGTCCAATCTTTTGACATGTTCCACTCCGACCCAATATTGATTCTTTCTGCTTTAATTCTCTTCATGATCGAAGCTAGTCAAACATCACTCAAAATGTAGATTAGATAATAAACTCTATAAATTGGTTTCATCATCAAAATTTGAGATTCAATAATCTCCTACTTTTTGATGATGACAACCAATTGATGATAAAGTTTAAACGAAACTCCTATCAATTTGTTATATTGATAGAAACATAAAGTCAGAAATAAATTATAAATCAAAGCAACATATCATCATAAAATCATGCATAATCAAAATTTCAATACATCATTCCATGCATGATCGTCATCATAACTTTTCCCCCTTTGTTATCAATAAAAAGGAAATGTGCAACTAGTAAGTTTTTGAGATATAATTTCAAATCATTGCATTATAAATATAATTTCAAGTTTTTGAAATATTATTGCATATATTATCATGCAAGCTAGCAAGTTTTTCAGATATGAAAGTTAGCAAAACTTTTACATCTTTTAAGATGTGCAAGATAGCATGTTTTCTTTTCTTTGCAATGTTCAAGCTAGCAAGTTTTTTGAAAAAGAATGTAAATTTTACATCATTTTAGAACATACAAGCTAGTAAGTTTGCTTTTCTTTGCAATGTGCAAGCTAGCATGATTTGCTTCTTATTGAATTATGCAAGCTAGCAAAATTTGATTCTCTTTTAAGATGTGCACACTAGCAATTCTTTCTCCACCTTTGTCATTAGCAAAAAGAGGAGAATAACACAAAGGTGCAATTCATTTCCCTTTGCATCAATTCTCTAAGCATCACATAAGGTATATAATCATAAATATAAAAGAATTATACATAATAAAAATCATGTTAAGAAAGATATAATATCAAAGATCATGTGAATACCCAAAGATATTATTCATTTTAATTTTTTTTTAAACGAAAAGAAATATTAGGAGACCGAGCAGTAAGGGAAATCTTAAGTTATGAATTCCGAAAAAGATATTCTCTTTAGTAAATAGCAAAAAGGAACATAAGAGAATAAAATATCTCAATTCATGTATAAAAAATCTCAAGTTCTCAAGATCATGATTCATATATTAAAAATTTTTAAGTTATAATTCCTAGAATTTACAAGAAAAATCATGATTCATAAAAAAAATATCCTCTTAAATAATAAGAAGAAATGATACGAGAATATATAATAAGATATCTTGATTCATAAAAAAAAATCTCAAGTTATACATATCGAGAAATCAAGATTATGATTAGGATAAAACTCATTCAAATTCAAATCATCAAAATCACTTTCAAGAAATTCAAAATGACATAAATAGATTTATCAATTTCTTATTAAAAAATCGATAAGATAGAGATAGAGAAAATTTCAAAATGCATTTCCTTTTAAGTTGTTTCAATTTATGTGATTTATTTCATACAAGCATGCCTTTGTCTTTTATGCCAATTCAAAACATGCATCATAGTTTAAAACTAAATAACAAATCTCATATATAAATCATCAAGATCAATAAACTATAATCACAAAAATCATCATGATCAAAAGTATAACACATAATTCCAAAACATATGATTTCAAATCATCATTACTTCAAATCCTCATGCATAATATAAAATCATCAAGCATGATACCAAACCTTTTAACATTTTCATTATATTATTAAAACATCGAGCATGATTTCATTAAACATAAAGCATTTTTAATCAAAATCATTTTGTTTATTGTAGTAATGCATTTTTTTTTAATTGAATCTAACTCTTCATGTTTAGTACTAAGAGTCAACATGCAATTGTCATGCTCAAATTTTAAATTTTTTTTCAAAATCAGTAGAAAGAGAAGCATGATATTTTTTTATATTTTTTATTTTTTATACTAACT
The DNA here is from genome assembly GCA_001649415.1 of Musa itinerans. Lineage (NCBI taxonomy): Eukaryota > Viridiplantae > Streptophyta > Magnoliopsida > Zingiberales > Musaceae > Musa > Musa itinerans. Next base: position 6,120 of record LVTN01002075.1, on the reverse strand, counting down.
AATTTAAAAATAACTCATGAAAAGCATTAAGTAATTTCATAGTAAGATAAAGAAGATTCGTTTGAGTTGTTTACCTTATTGTTGAGAGCCATCAAAGCGAAGTTCGCCACTTCGTCTTCATTGGTTTGCTCCTCGTCTTCAAATGCACTTGTTTCATCCCAAGTCACCTTAAGTACTTTCTTGTTCTTTGACAACTTCTTCTTTTTAAGTTTATTTTTATTCTTAGTTTCATATTTTATAAATTTTATAAATTTACTTATGAGGAGTTCTATGTCATCATCACTTGAGCTTTCGCTCGAGTGGTCTTCTTTTGTTCTAAGTGTCAAGTCCTTCCTGTTCTTTAGAAGGTTATTCTCAAGTTCATCATATTCATCATGTGCCTTGCATGTCATTTCATATATTATCAATGAACCAATAAGTTCTTCTAGTGAAAAATTGTTTAAGTTCTTTACCTCTTGTATGCCAGTTACTTTTGAATCCCAATTTTTAAGAAGAGAACATAAAACTTTATTTATAAGTTCAAGATTCAAAAAACTTTTACCAAGTGCATTTAAACCATTGATGACATTCGTAAAATGGGTGTTCATGTCTCCAATGATTTTTCTTGATTTCATACGAAATAATTCAAAATCATGCATCAAAAAATTAATTTTAGAATATTTAACCCTACTTGTGCCTTTGTGTGTGACTTTAAGAGTGTGCCAAATATCATGTGTAGCTTCACAAGTCAAAATATAATTAAACTCATTTTTATCGAAAGCGTAAAACAAAGCATTCATAGTTTTCACATTTAAAGAAAATGATTTTTTCTCAAAGTCATTCCATTCATTCATAGGTTTAGAGAGGGTTTGAAAACCAAGTTCAACAATATTCCATAAATCAAAGTTCAAAGAAAGCAATAAGACTCTCATCTGAGTTTTCCAATAAGTATAGTTCATCCCATTGAATATAGGAAGACGAGTGATAGAAAGACCCTCTTGAAAATAATAAAAAGCCATCACTCTTAGGTGTTAATCCAACAAAGAGAAACGTGGCTCTAATACCAATTGTTAGGACTAAGTCGGTACTAAGAGAGGGGGGTGAATTAGTGCTTTCAATAAAAATGTCAGTTTTAAAAACTCATTCGATAAAAGCTTATATAAAAAATGTGCTTGACTTGAAAGTGCGTTCGTAAGTATAGTAAAAGTAATAAGCAAGTAAATTAGTTTGTAATATAAATAAAAAGCATGAAATAAATGTAAACTAAGTTTTATAGTGGTTCGGTCATCATGACCTACATCTACTCCTGATTCCTCTTCACTCGAGGCCATCAGCTTTCACTTCTAATCTTCTTTCAACAAGCGAAAATCAACTACCCTTACAACTCTTTTTTCTTTTTACAAGAGATAACCTTTATACCCTTCAAGGTAACCCTCACACACCTCCCTTAGAACAACCTCTAATCTCAAGAGGAGGGAACCCAATCTTTTCAACAATTTTACAACTTAGAATTCTTTCCCCTTTTTGCTTAATTCTTGTATCTCCATGCAGGAATAGCTGGGGTATTTATAGACCCCAAATGACTTTAAAAATAGAGCCAAAAAAGGTCTTATCCCGGGTTTTCTAAGTCCTAGCGATACCACCGCTTGTGTTAGGTGGTGCTACCGCTTGCAGCACTGACACTGGGCGATACCACTACCCAGTCTGGCGGTACCACTACCTGACACAGTTTGGGAGACTATGTCTGGGCAGTACCACCGCCCAGACTAGCAGTACCACCACTTGACACTAGGCGGTATCACCGCCCAATCTGACGGTATTACCGCCTGACACAGTCTCAAAGACTGTCTTGGCGACTGAGCCTCTAGTGGTGCCACCGCCTAGACCGACGATGCCACCGCCTAACCCAACTTTTGGGTCACTGAATGGGCCTTTCTCTTGGCACAAAACAACCCCAACATAGGCCCAATTGGCCCCTAATTGAGTTTGCCTAATTATATTCTAAACTAACCCAATTAGAACTAAAACTCTTTCGATCTAAACAATTATTACAAAGCATTAATCACATGTTGTCCGACATGTCATTGGTTCATTCGGTGCTTCGTTCGCTCCTTCGGCGCTTCGTCCTCTCCTTCGGCATATTGCCCAATCGACATGTTGCTTTCTCATAATATCTGATCTCCTTGGCGTAATGTTCGATCTTCTTAGCCCAATGCCCAAACTTAAGGCACGAAGCCTTCTGCCGACACGTCGACTGATCCTCCGACTCGACGTCCAATCTTTTGACATGTTCCACTCGGGCCCAACATTGATTCTTCCTGCTTTAATTGTCTCTTCATGATTGAAGTTAGTCCTACGTTACTCAAAACGCAGATTAGATCATAAACTCTATCAATTGGTTTCATCATCAAAATCCGAGATTCAATAGGTACTACTAGTTGACAGAGCTTGGGAACCTGGGCTCTAGCAGTACCACCGCCTACCTGTGCGGTACTACTATTGGGATTTTTGAAAAAGAATAATTTGTGCTTTCCAACTCTCACGCGATACCACCGCTTGGGCCTAGTGGTACCACCGTCTAGCCTAACCCCAGGTCATTGAATTGGCATTCCAACAGGCTTAATTCGATCTTAGTTCAGGCTCAATGGACTCCTAATCAAGTTGGTATAGTTACACTCCACAACCAACTCAATTAGATTCTAAACGACTTCAATCAAGATTTAACAACTCTAATTACAATCATGAAACCTTCAGCACATTGTCTGGCATGTTATCTATTCATCTAGCACTTCATTCGAACCTCCGGCACATCATTCTTTCCTTCAGTATATTGCCCGATTCATCGGCATGTTGACCTCCCACAACATTTGAACTTCTTGGCACAATACTCGATCCTTTCGGCCTGATGTCCAAACTCATAGCATGAAGTCCATCCTTTAGCACATCGACCAATCATCCGATCCGACGTCCAATCTCTAACATGTTGCTTTTTGGCCCAACGTTTGATTATGTTCAACGATTTGTCTTTCGATGGTTCAAGTCCATGATCGAAGTTTCTTCTACGTCACTTATCTCAAATGCTTATTAGTTCATAAACTTATCAATTGATTTCATCATCAAAATTCGGGATTCAACACTTGTTACAATTCTCTCCTTTTTTAGGCTTAGGAAATAGCATTCACATTTTCTTTTTACAATTATACAGCTTAGAATTTCAACTAAACTCAAGAGAATGAAGAAACTTAAATTATGCTCAAAATGAGAGCTATAATACTCCACTAGTTTAAGAATGAATACACCATCAACCAAGCCTGAATGAGATATTTATAAGCCCTAAAAAAATTTAATAATGAAATCAAAATTTTAAACCCTCAAAATTTTGAGGTACGGGCGATACTACTGCCAACACTATGCAATATTACTAACGAATACAACCATAGTTTTGGACTCTAAAGGTACTACTACCATAATTTTTAAATTTTGATGGTACTGTTACCACCGTAGGTGATACTACTACTACTATGGGCGTACTACCATCACCACATTGCAAAAGCTGAAAAAATATAAATAGTGCTTGTCAACTAACTTAGGCAGTACTATTACCTAGGCATGGTGGTACTATCACCCAAGCCTGGTTTAGGTTATCAGTTTGGCCTTTTAATAAGCCTAATTCAATCCATCTTCAAGCCTAATAGTTTTCTTGATAGGTGAGCTTTATTTTGATCCAATACTGACTTAAATTAATTTAATATAATTTTGATTAAGATCTTGACAAATCAACCATATATTTAACATATTATAAAACTTTTGATACATTGTATGCTCCTTCGGTATGTTGTTCGATCATTCGACATTTTATCTAAACTTTCAACACATCGCTCTTTTGGTATATCGCCCATGCCACTGGTATGTCGACTTTATCATGATATCTAATTTTTTGGTATAATATATCATCCTTTTGATATGATGCATGAACCTTTAGCCTGAAGTTTGATCTTCGATAGGTCGACCAATTCTTTGGCTCGATGTTTAATTTTTAACACACTAATTTTTTGACACTACATTCGACTCTCCTACTCAACAATTGACCTTTCGGTGGTCTGATTTTATAACTGAAATTCAGGATTGCATCATTTATCTTAAAAGTATATTAGTTTTAAAAATTCATAAATTGATTGCATCATCAAAATTCAGGATTAAATAATTTTGATAAGCCCTCCTTGTAACATCAATTTATTAATATATATTTTGATCTATTTATTAATATATATTTTAATTGGCCTAATGAAGTGACGATTTGTTATATGTCAATAACGAGATTCAAACAGTCAAATATTTGATCATATATAGCTAGTGATGATCATGCATTTTTAGATCTTACCGTCGCTTACAGGTCATGTCTGATTGATAAAATCCT
>LVTN01002074.1:26648-38829 GCA_001649415.1 Musa itinerans | reverse complement strand
GAGCCAAAACTAGTCTCATCCTAGGTCTTCCGGGTACTAGCAGTACCACCGCCAGTGTTGGGCGGTACCACCACCTGCAGCATTGACACTGGGCGGTACCACCGACCAGTCTGGCGATACCATTGCTTGATAGTCATGGAGAATGAGTCTGGGCGATACCACCGCCCAAACTAGCGGTACCACCACCTAACACAGTCTCGAAGATTATATACCACTGATGGTTCCATCTATTGGGTCATTGTTTGGACCTTTCACTTGGCCCAACACAGTCCAAACTTAGGCCCAATTGGCCCCTAATTGAGTTGGCCCAATTCCAACCCAATTATGCCTAAAACCTACTTCGATCTAGACAATTATTACAAAGCTAAATCAAATGTTGTATGACATATCATTGGTTCATCGACGACTTATCTGATTCTTCGACGCATCGTCCTCTCTTGCAGCCTATTACCCAATCGACCAATTGACCTCCGTAATTCCGATTTCCTTGACGCAATTTTTGCTCTTCTTAGCCCGATCCCCATGGCTCGAGGCCTTCTATCAATACGTCAACCGATCCTTTGGCTCGACCTCCAATCTTCTGACATGTTCTACTCCGGCCCAGCATGATTCTTCTTGCTTTAATCATCTCTCCTTGATCGAAGCTTTCTACGTCACTCAAAATGCAGATCAGATCATAAACACTATCAATTGGTTTCATCATCAAAATCCGAGATTCAACAAACCTAGTTTCCAAGGCTTTGTTAGACGGTCGTACCACTTAGACTAGCGATAGTACCGCTAGTTGTCAGGGGAGTAGGCAATGGTACCGCCCAGTATTGACGGTGGAACTGCTAGTACCTCGAAAACCCAGGATGAGACACATTTTGGCTCTATTTTTGAAGTCATTTGGGGCATATAAATACCCCACTCTTTCCTGCATGAAAGAGCATGAAAAGTGAACAAAAGTCTTGAGATTTTGAGTTGTAAAAGTCTTGAAAAAATGCTAGGTGTCTTCCGCCTCTTAAGTTTTGTGATCATTCTAAGAGATGTGTGAGACTTGTAAAGGTTATCTCCTAAACCTGTGAAAGGAGAAAGAGTTGTAAGAGGATACTTGCGACGTAGGTTGATTGTTAGTGAATGCTACGTCGCAACGACGTAGGTTGATCGTTGCGACGTAGGTTATCTCCTAAACGGTCTTCGCCCTTTGCAAGAAGATCGTTAGTGAATGCTAGTGGCCTCGACAGAAGAGGAATCGGGAGTGGACGTAGGTTGCGACGACCGAACCATTATAAACTTGGTTTTACATTTACATTCTTCTTTTCATTGTCATTACTCTATGAGATAATTATTTAGTTCACTTCTTCAAGTCAAGCACATTTCCGATATGATTTTTCATCGAATGAAAGTTTTCCAAAACTGATGATTTTATCAAAAGCACTAATTCCCCCCCCTCCCCCCCCCCCCCCCTCTTAGTGCCAAAATGATCTTAACAAGACGGTTATTACCAATCATTGATGTGGGCCAGGACACACTAAGGCACCATTTTGGGCTGGTGACTTGGATCCCTACTTAGGTGTTGTCACGACCCGAACTCGATGGGCTAACTGGCCTATCAACTTTATTTGGCCTAAACCACTAGCCAAAATGCTTAAGCTGAAGTTAATAGTAGTACACTCATCAAACCCCTTATAAGCCAATATTAATCTTGCCCACTACTGGTGTGAGACTAATCGGGGGTGTTATAGGTGTTGGTCTCTATGGCATATGAGTTGGCATGGGACAAAATGTTAGGACCATTTTGGTACTAAGAGGGGGGGTGAATTAGTACTTTCATAAAAATTACGTCGATTCAAAATTTTCATTTGATAAAGGTCATATCGGAAAAGAGTTTAACTTGAGAAGTTCGTCAAGTAGTAAGCAAGTAAATTAGTTAATAATGAGAATGAAAAGCAGAACAGAAATACAAACTGAGTTTATAGTGGTTCGGTCATCGCGACCTACATCCACTCCCGATTCCTCTTCCGTTGAGGCCATCGGTGTTCACTAACGATCTTCTTTCAATGGGAAAAGACCAACTACCCTCTTACAACTCTTTCTCCTTTTCACAGGCTTAGGAGAGAACCTTTACACCTCTCTTTTAGACATCACTCCTCCCTTAGAAAACTTCTAACCCTAAGAGGAAGAGACTCACTTAAGAGAGTTTCCAACTTTTTTATCAAGTATTCTTTTCTCATTTCCACTCTATTTCTTACTACCCCAAATAGGAAAGAGTGGGGTATTTATAGACCCTAAAAGGCTTTAAAAATGAAGCCAAAAAAAATCTTATCCCTGGTTTCCCGAGTCTTAGCAATACCACCGCCATTACTAGGTGGTACCACCCCTGTCAAGCTGACAATTAGCGGTACCACAACCCAGTATAGGTGGTACCATCGCTTGCCAGACTGACACTAGGCGGTACCATCACCTAACATAGTTTGGAAGACTATTTGGGTGGTACCACCGCTTGACACTAACAATACCACTGCTCGAGTTTCCCGGAGACGTATACTGTCTCACAAGTAGTTCTACCGCCTAACCTAACTCTAGGTCACTGAATGGGCCTCCTAAAGAGCCCAACTCAACCCCAACTCAGGCCCAATGGGCCCCTAATTGAGTTGGCATGGTTATCCCCCAAAACTGATTCAATTAGACCTAAACTACTTCAATCTAGACACACACGATTACAAGATAAGAATACTATGTTGTGCGACATGTCATTCGTTCATCCGATGTTCCGTCCGATCATTCAACACATCATCCTCTCCTTCGAGCACATCATCCTCTCCTTTGATGTATTGCCTAATCGGCATGTTGACCTTCCGCAACATCTGATCTCCTTGGCGCAATGTTCGATCCTTCGGCCCGATGCCCAAACTCATGGCATGAAATCCTTTTGGTACATCGACTAGTCCTTCAGCCCAACGTTCAATCTTCTAACATATTTGACTCCGACCCAATATCTGATTCTTCCTACTTCAATAGAATTATCTTTCCATGATCAAAGTTAGTCTTGTGTCACTCAAACGAAGATTAGATCATAACTTCATCGATTGATTTCATCATCAAAATCCGAGATTTAACAATCTCCCCCCTTTTTATGATGATAACCAATTGATGATAGAGTTTAAACTAAACTCCTCCTATCAATATGTCATATTAAATTAAAATAAATTTGAATTCAAAAAGAACAATAACCTTTGAAACCATGACTTTCACATCATTGCATGCATATAAAATCATGAGTATTGCATGCATAATTTCAACTCATCATAATTTCAAAACATCAAAGTATACCAAATGATCATCATCATAACTTCTCCTCCTTTGTCATCAACAAAAAGGAGAAAAGTGCAACTAACAAATTTTTGAAACATGCAAGCTAGTAAGTTTGCAAGTTTTACTTCACTTTTGAACATGCAAGCTAGCAAGTTTTTTAGATATGAAAGTTAGTAAAATTTTTGCTTCTCTTGATATGTACAAGATAGTAATTTTTACTTCTTAAGATGGACAAATCTAAAGATAGGTAAGATAGCATTTTTTGCTTCTCTTTTGAGATGTGTAAGCTAGAAATTCTTGCTCTTTGAAATGTGCAAACTAATAATTTTTCTTCTTTTTACAATATGCAAGGTACCAATTTTGTTTTTCTTAACGATGTGCAAGCTAAGAAGACTTTCTCCCCCTTTATCATTGTCAAAAAAAGGGAAGAACACAATGGTACAATTTTTTTTTTTCTACATCAATGCTCTAATATAACATAAGGTATACAACCATAAATACAAAGGAGTTATACATAATGAAAATCATGTCATGAAAGATATAAAATCAAAAATCAAGTTGTGAATACCAAAAGACATGATTTATTTTAACAAATCTCTTCTTTTGTAAATAGCAAAAAGAAACATAGAAGATCAAATGGTAAAATGTCTTGATTCATGCATAAGAAATCTCAAATCATCAAGATCATGATTCGGAGAAAACTCATTCAAATTTAAATCATCAAAATCATTTTCATAGTTCAAGAGATTCATAAAAAATTGATACAAATTGATTCATCAATCTCTTTTTGAAAACTCGATAAGATAGAGATTGAGAAATTTTAAAAAAATATATTTTTTTGTTTCAATTTATGTGATTGATTTCATACAAGCATGCTCAAGTCTTTTTATACCAAATCCATGCATCATCATTTAAAATCGAAAAACAAGTTTCATCACAAAAATCATCAAGATAAACATTTAAGCATTCATAGAATTATTCTTATGCAAGCATTAGATTCAAATTTAATTTTATATCACTTGTTACACAAATGTTTAATGAGTTATGTCTACTAACAAAACATCTTCAATCAAATGTTTGATTTGTTACAAATAATCCTAATACTAATGATATTTCCTTTGTTGTTTCGGATAGTCAACTTTGAAAAGTATGTTAGATCTTCGGTCATAAGCTTTGAGCATCCACTTTCAAAATTTTATTTTTGCTCCTAGATTTCGATTGTAAACATTTCTACAAGAAATGTGGGTTTGCTATAGATACCCATTTGATTTTAGGTCCTATCTTGTCTATTGACATTAAGTATTTTATGGTTCCTTTAGGAACTTAAATAAATTTATACGAGTTATAATTTTTGAATGAAAATTTATAAACAAAATGATAATGTCTATCATAAAAATTACACTTAACCTTAGGGGGGACATACAATGTTAGTCCTTTAACAAAAGTAGTTGGCTTTTGTTGAGTATTACTTACAAAGTCGACTCCTTTCTTTCTACGTGCATGACATTTATTTGCAAGAATCATATTTAATGACTTACTATCAATTTTAAATTTTTCTAATGTTTATTATAGTAATACATGTTCCTTTTTAAGTGAATCTAACTCTTCACACTTAATGCAAGGAATTAACAAGCATTTATCATACACATTTTTTAAAATTTTAAATTCATTAGAGAGATGCATGATCCTTTTTTAACCATTTATATTTTTTACCAACTAATTTAAAATCATCATATAAATCATGAAAAGAATTTAGTAATTCATTGTAAGGTAAATAAATTTCGGTTGAGTCACTTACCTCGTCATTGAGAGTTATCAATGCGTAGTTCGTCATCTCACCTTCATTGGTTTGCTCTTCGCCTTCGGATATACTCGATTTGTCCCAAATTACCTTAAGTGTTTTCTTTTTCTTTTGTGATAGCATCCTCTTCTTCAGTTGTAGACATTCACTTTTGAGGTGCCCCAATCTTTTTCATTCATAGCAAGTTGTTGTTTCCTTTTTAAGTTTATTTTTATTCTTAGATTTTTGTTTTATGAACTTTTTAAGCTTTATTGTTATGAGTTCAAAGTCATTATCAAGCTTTCGCTCGAATAATCTTCTTTTGTTCTAAATGTCAAATCCTTCCTATTCTTTAGAAAGTTATTCTCATGTTCGTCATGTGTCATATAAGTCATTTCACAAGTCATTAATGACCCTATGAGTTCTTCAAAAAGAAAATAGTTGAAGTCCTTTGATTCTTGAATAATAATTCAAGACTTTTGGATTCCAATTTTTAAGGAATATATCGTAAAATTTTATTAACAAGTTTAAGATTCGAAAAACTTTTACTTAGTGCTTTCAAACCATTGACGACATCCATAAAACGAGTATATATATCAACAATGATTTCACTTGGCTTCGTTCGAAATAATTTAAAATTATACATCAAATTAACTCTACTTGTGCCTTCATGTATAATTTCAAAAGTGTGCCAAATATCATATGTAGTTTCACAAGTCGAAATACGATTAAACTCATTTTTATCGAAATATAAAATAAAATATTTACTATATTAGATTATTGGCCAATAATCTAATATAGTGAAATACAAAAACTTTTGATCGATATGAAACATTCACCATAGCCTAACAAATTTAGCCTCCTATAGGCAACAATATCAGGTATAGAATTTCATATATAGAATTCAACTCCAAAAAAAAATTAGTTACAATATTTTTGTATCGATCTGCAGTATTTTCAAAATTAGTTACAATACACAAAGTACTACCGGAGAATAGCAGTTCAAGATCTCCCACTCCATTCCTCGTAGAACTCTGCTAAGAAGTCCTCCATGAACTTGTGTCTTTTCTCTGCTCTATTTTTACCAGCCTAAAATAAATTAAAAGAGAAGATAGGATGAATCAATCAATTAGCGTAGAAACAAATATCACAAAAATGCCAACGTTAGATGACAATTATATTTAATACATGGAAGCATAAGTTTAGGATCTTGGTTTTTCTTTAAAGGTTCAACGCACATGTACATGGAAACCTTGACAATCTGGTAACCGATGACAGTAATGAGGCAAAACAATGATCTGAAAATCAAAAGAGAAAGCTAGTGGCAGCTTAATTACAGAACACTTTCCTTATCTAAGAATGCATACGTGTTCCAGTTTGATTATTTATAAATGTATCCAGGCATAAGAAATTTGGACCTAGAATGAAATATAAAATAGCAGGCAGAATAGAGTTGAATTTGCTTCAAGGATTAAGATCCCTACCGTGTTTGCATATGCAGTATTATGTTGGTTGATGAAATAATTTCTGAATAGTAGAACAAATTTCAATTATTAAATTTCTAGTTTCAATACCTTTGTCTTCATCAAATCCTTCAGTTTGAAAAGCTTCTCATGAAAATGATTTACTGAAGTCTGTTTTCCATCTTTCATCATATACTTCTCTTTTGTTAAACCCTGCCTTGGTGGTATCTCAGGATCATACAGTATACAGTTCTTACTTCCACCATATGTGAAACACCGAGCAATTCCTGAAATCAAGTGAATAGAGAGAGCTTCCAAGTTACTTTTGTTTCCAAAGCATGGACGCTAGTCACAGAACTGTGGGGCTTTACCTCCATTGTTCATCTAATGCAATTATCTAACTAACTGATGTCACATTAAATTCTAATAAAACACATAGGAAGGACCAAGAAGTTGTTACATCAAAATAAAGATTTCTAAAGGATTGTAATACTATAACTGAAAAAAAGAAGGTGAGCTGTGATGTGAAAGATATATAACTGAAAACATCTTAGCCAATATTCTATGATTTCTCAACTCATTAAAAATATGTTAGGTTGCAATTTAACAGATCAAAACACTTCCAACAAAAGATATGAAGTGAGCGTCAAGAACCATGATGGAATTTAGGCAAACTTGACAAGGAAGCATGCCATTATATAAGTAGATCAAGACTAGCCCGTGGGCAGACATTTCACTTTCAATTTTGCCACCAATGATCTGTGAAACATAATAGTTTACATGTGTGGATGCAATAAAAAGTTCCCCTTGAAGATTTGTTTAGAAAGCAGATCAATATAGAGTTGGAAGTTTCTAGCAAATTCTTTTGCAATAAACAGTTCCTTGCAGATTTGTTTAAAAAACAGATTAATAGATGCTACCAGTTGTCATTCAAGAAACAAAATTTAATGACTGCATCTAATTCAACCAATTTTTCTTCCCACTGCCACCATCCCTCTAGTTGATGTGCTGAAGGACCAAGTTGGTCAAATTGACAAAACAATTTTTTTTTTTTGTGAAGATTAGGGCTATCACTGATTTGTTTCTTAAACTTATAAATGCAAAAAAAAATTATCAAAATCATAACCAAAATATTAATAAAAATATTTGAAAATTGAATCAAAAAAAGTTAGGACAACTAAAGATGACTAAACTACATATTATAACTTTTTTGTATGAAACATTGGTCCAAAGTGCTTGTGGATTGGAATTGTTCAATCTCACTTGAGTTAGTCTAACAAAGGAAGCAAACCATGAAAAAAAAATCCTTTGCATGCTTTAAGTTTAGATTTAATTTAATCATATCAAGTTTACAACGTTTGTCAATTGAAATAAGAGCTACCAGAAGGCTCATCAAAGAAGATGGCCTGATGAAACTGACTGAATCTTGTATCCCTTTAATCGAAACCAAATAGCCAACAGTATACATAATGCTGCCATAAGTAATTGGGAGTAAGATTGTTAGGATTCCTTTATTTTCTGAGCTTCGACTAATGTTTTATTGAGTTTGTCTAGTTCAGTAAGAGTCGAAAAGGGATTTATTTGATATTTATTTATTTATTAAGAGTCCAAGTCCTAGTGAACTCTGAGTGGAACTCTATAAATAGGGATGTATCTGTTTCTTTTTAGCAATCAATGAAATATTATTTCAGTCTTTTGGCAAACCCTAGGAGGTTGATCCCCACGAAGTAATCAAGGAGGCCAATCCCCTAAAAGTGATCATCCCTTTTCTCCCTCTTCATCTACGGTAAAACCCTAGGGGTCTTATCATTTGGTATCAGAGCAGCGATCCTCGTTGTTCTCATTGTAATTTCTCACAACACTTCGCCGCAGCTATCAACATCTCAAAAAAAAAAAAAAAAAAAAAGAGGTGAAGACGATAGCCACGCCCCATCCTGCTCGAGCGAGAAAGGGCCGTCGCCGCTACTTCCCGACTAGCAACCACCCCCCTCATCACTCCCCACGTCGACGCCGCCATTGTTTCCCGACCAGCAGACCCTTCGTGACGCTGCTCCCAACCGCGCCACCACCACTGCGTCTCGACCTCTGGCAGCAACTTCCCTCCTCACGGTGACCGAAACAGGGCAACTCACTGATTGCCATTGTTCCCAACCGCGCCACCACCGCTTCCTCTTCTCCACCAGCATCGACAACAGCTGTCGTAGCCTTGTCCTCAACCGCTCGCGATCCTTCGGCGTCGCCAACGTCTCCTTCCGCGATGCGACAAAAACAAAGCAACCTCTATATCTTCTGCAGCAGCCGCCGGTTACCACCACCGCTGCCTCTCGACCCTTGTCAACGCTGCCTCCCAACCACGCCCTCAACACTGCCTCGGTCGACGCCAACCTCCTTGCCTTGACAACAGCTTCGACAGCTACTCCCAACCGCACTACCGTAACCTCAACCCCAACCACTCGGCAATCGCTCCCCTTAGGTCGCAGCAACCGTAGCCACATGCGCAACCGCCCTCAATCGCTCCCCACGCCGACGCTGCCGCCTTCCAACCCCTGCAGCTTCAGCCCCCATAGCCTCACCCCACACAGCGACAGAAACAAGGTAGCAACCTTTCCTCGCAGCGACCGCAATAAGCCTTTACGCTGCCCTCGGCGTCCGCTTCCTCGACAACTTCGCATTCCCTTACTCCCTCAACATTGCCCCGGGCCAAACTTCACAACAGTCACACCAAACAGTGCAATACTGATGCCCTTGACTCGACACCAGAAACAACAGTTGGAGATTACAGATCTGTAGTCTTACGCAATGGCTACCGACAACTCAGTAAAAGCCCAATTAGAAACCTTGAAAACTAGAATTGAGAACCGACTGCAAGAAACCCTTAACGATTTTAAAAAGAGTCTATTAGATAGCTTTAGCAAGTTTCAACAATATGAAAGTTCAAGTCTTACATTGAATCGATCTAGAGACACAGGAAAAGGAACCAAGAACATGACACAAACTACCCACGCACGAAGGTGGAATTCCCAAGATGGGAAGATAGAGATCCGACCAGTTGGATCTCTAGAGCAGAAAAATTTTTCCGTTTTCACATAACTCCAGAAGAATCCAAGGTGGAAATAGCTTCAATCCAATTAGATGGAGATACAATACAATGGTATGATTAGTACGAAACTTGCCATGGGGGCATGAGAGTAATTCAAGAGATGACTTCTCGTTCGCTTTGGACCATCTGAATATGAGAATGTTGATGGGCGACTCGTTAAAATTCATCAAATTTCTACGGTACTAGAATATCATAACAGATTTGAACGATTGTCAAATCAAGACAAAGACTGGTCCGAACAACAAATGGTGGGAACATTTATTGAAGGACTTAATTCAGATATCCGATGTGAAGTCAAAGCTCGCCAACCCCGCACTATGATAGCTGCAATCTCATTTGTACGTTTGCATGAAGAAAAATTCAGCAGGAAAAATCGTCGAAAAAGAAATGACAACAAACAGATGATCAGCAAGCCACCCACCCCATCTATTCCCAAACGAAACCCTAACACCCGAAAACTAACCCAAGAAGAACTTAAGGAAATCAACGAAGGGTTTGTGCTGGCACTATGATGAAAAGTAGAGTAGGGAGACCCGATATAAACAAGGGCAACTTCTAATGATTGAACCAATTGGGGAGGAACCGAAAGCTAACAATGTGGACTCCGATCATGAAGGTATGGATTCTGATAAAGATATTAGACCTATCATACATACAGTACATGCATTAGCCAGCTACTCTAACCCGCAAACTATAAAAGTTGGAGGAACTTTGGAACACCAGCATACTATAGTTTTGATTGATACTGGTAGCACTAACAATTTTATGAACAAGAAGGTTGCTGACCGATTCGCCTACCACATTGAAGGCTATGACAAATTCGAAGTAAAGGTCGCTGATGGACAGATTTTAACTTGTGATAGCAAATGTTCGAAGTTAAAATTGATTATACATAGTCAAAAGTTTCTTATGGACTTCTTTTTGCTACTCTTAGAAGACTTCGAAGTGGTGCTTGAAATTGAATAGCTATCAACCCTGGGGGATGTTTATTGGAATTTTTCTAAACTAATCATGAAGTTTTTTATTAATGGAAAGCAAGTGATCATAAAGGGAAGAAGTGAAACCCTGGGGGATGTTTATTGGAATTTTTCTAAACTAATCATGAAGTTTTTTATTAATGGAAAGCAAGTGATCATAAAGGGAAGAAGTGATCCTCTTGAGAGATATGTGTTAGGATCGAGAGTCCGAGGTCGGCACTAAGGGGGGGGGGGGGGGAAATTGGGAAGAGGTAAAAATTACATCTTCAAAAACTTCGTTGCGATAAAACCGGTTTCCGACGAAAACCGTTTCGTAAATATCTTAACTTGAAAGCGTATTCGTAAACGTATTGAAAGCAGTAAGGAGGAGAGGCAGTTTGCTATAAAAGAAAGTTGCTCAAAGTAAATGCAAACCGAGTTTTAGAGTGGTTCGGTCGTCGTGACCTACATCCACTTCGCTGATTCCTCTTCCGTCGAGGCCACCGACATCCACTATTGATCTTCCTTTAATAGGCGAAGATCGACCTCTTTCTTACACCCCTCTTCTCCTTTTACCGGGTTTAGGAGACAACCCTTACAACCCTCTTTTACAAGGTATCCCTCTCATACCTCCCTTAGAACTCTCTCTAAGCTTTGGGAGGAGGGAACTAAACTTTCTAAGATTTACAACTTTAGAATCACAGAGTTTTGCTCAATATTTCTTGCTTATCCATGTAGGAATAGCTAGAGTATTTATAGGCCCTAAATGGATTCAAATTTGGGGCCAAAAATTCAAACCCCTGAAATTTCAGGGTATGGGCAATACCACCGCTTGCACCTGGCGGTACCACCGCCTACAGTCTGACACTTGGCGGTACCACCGCCTAGAAGACTGTGTCTGGGCGGTACCACCGCCTGACACAGTCTCGGAGACTGTGTCACGACGGTTTCACCTGTTTGGTCATTGTTTGGGCCTTTCTCTTGGCCCAACAAGCCCAAACTTGACCCAACTGTCCTTTAATTGGGTTGGCCCAATTATAATCCTAATTATGTGCTAACTATGAATTTTAAGACACTTACTAAGCTAAACAAAGTCTGTAAGTCTAGGTTTCTTTCGGCGAGCTTCCGACGATCTTTCGGCGAACTTCCGACGATCTCTCGGCAATGTTCCAGCGGACTCCCGGCAAGCTCCTGGACTTCATAATGATCTTCTTGGTGAGTTCCGACGAGCTTCTTTGGCAAGCTCCGGGACTTCTCGGTCAATTCCGATAGAACTTCCGACGAATGTCCAGACTTCCGACGAACTCTCGAACTCCCAACGAAATCACATTCTTGACTCCGGGACTTCATTTTGCTTTATGCCTTGCTATCGTAGTTAATCCTGCATATGTAAAAACACACTTTGATCTAGACAATTATTACTAAGCATGAATCATGTTGTCCGGCATGTCGTTGGTCCATCGACGCTTCGTTCGATTCTTCGACGCATTGTCCTCTCTTGCGGCCTATTGCCCAATCGGCCAGTTGACCTCCGCAACTCCGATATCCTTGGCACAATTTCCGCTCTTCTTGGCCCGATGCCCGA
>LVTN01002074.1:0-22515 GCA_001649415.1 Musa itinerans | reverse complement strand
GAGAGAGTGACCCTCTTGAAAGCCGAAAAGAGCAATTTCTCTTTGGGTGTTAAACCAAATGAGAAAACGAGACTCTGATACCAATTGTTAGGATCGAGAGTTCGAGGTCGGCACTAAGAGGGGGGTGAATTAGTGCAGCGGTAAAAATTACGTCTTTAAAAACTTTGTTGCGATAAAACCGGTTTCCGACGAAAACCGTTTCGTAAATATCTTAACTTGAAAGCGTATTCGTAAACGTATTGAAAGCAGTGAGGAGAGGTAGTTTGCTATAAAAGAAAGTTGCTCAAAGTAAATGCAAACCGAGTTTTAGAGTGGTTCGGTCGTCGTGACCTACATCTACTTCGCCAATTCCTCTTCCGTCGAGGCCACCAACATCCACTATTGATCTTCCTTTAATAGGCGAAGATCAACCTCCTTCTTACACCCTTCTTCTCCTTTTACCGGGTTTAGGAGACAACCCTTATAACCCTCTTTTACAAGGTATCCCTCTCACACCTCCCTTAGAACTCTCTCTAAGCTTTGGGAGGAGAGAACTAAACTTTCTAAGGTTTACAACTTTAGAATCACAGAGTTTTGCTCAATATTTCTTGCTTATTCATGTAGGAATAGCTAGGGTATTTATAGGCCCCAAATGGATTCAAATTTGGAGCCAAAAATTCAAACCCCTGAAATTTCAGGGTACGGGCGATACCATCGCCTGCAGTCTGACACTGGGCGGTACCACCGCCTAGAAGACTGTGTCTGGGCAGTACCACCACCTGACACAGTCTCGGAAACTGTGTCACGACGGTTTCACCTGTTTGGTCACTGTTTGGGCCTTTCTCTTGGCTCAATACAGCCCAAACTTGGCCCAACTATCCTTTAATTGGGTTGGCCCAATTCTAATCCTAATTATGTGCTAACTATGAATTTTAAGACATTTACTAAGCTAAACAAAGTCCGTAAGTCTATGTTTCTTCCGGTGAGCTTCTGGCGATCTTTCGGCGAACTTCCGACGATCTCTCGTCAATGTTCCAGCGGACTCCCGACAAGCTCCTGGACTTCATAATGATCTTCTTGGTGAGTTCCGACGAGCTTCTTTGGCAAGCTTCGGGACTTCTCGGTCAATTCCGACAGAACTTCCAACGAACGTCCAGACTTCCTACGAATTCTCGAACTCCCAACGAAATCACATTCTTGACTCCGAGACTTCATTTTGCTTTATGCCTTGCTATCGTAGTTAATCCTGCACATGTAAAAACATACTTCGATCTAGACAATTATTACTAAGCATGAATCATGTTGTTCGACATGTCGTTGGTCCATCGACGCTTCGTTTGATTCTTCGATGCATCGTCCTCTCTTGCGGCCTATTGCCCAATCGGCCAGTTGACCTCCGCAACTCCGATATCCTTGGCGCAATTTCCGCTCTTCTTGGCCGATGCCCGAATCCATGGCCCGAAGCCTTCTATCGATACGTCGACTGATCCTTCGGCCCGACGTCCAATCTTCTGACACGTTTTCCTCCGACCCAACATAATTCTTCCTGCTTTAATTGTCTCTCCCTGATCGAAGCATCCTGCGTCACTCAAACCGCAGATCAAATCATAAATACTTATCAATTGGTTTCATCATCAAAATCCGAGATTCAACAAGGCCGATCTATTGCTTACACTATCAAGAAGTGGAGACCGTACTTACTTGATCAACGGGTTATAATGCACCGCAGATACCCTGTGATTAAAGTGCTGAAAGAGAAGCTCCCCGAGTTTGATGCTGCTCAACCTTGAGGATAAGGCTGATTTGAAGGGGGAGGAATTGTTAGGAACCCTTTATTTTCTGAGCTTTGAATAATGTTTTATTGAATTTGTCTAGTTCAGGAAGAGTCGAATAGGAGTTTATTTGATATTTATTTATTTATTAAGAGTCCAAGTCCTGGTAGACTTTGGGTGGAACTCTATAAATAGATATGTATCTACTGCTTTTCAGTAATCAATGAAACATTATTCCAGTCTTTTGACAAACCCTAGGAGGTCGATCCCCTCGAAGTGATCAAGGAGGTTGATCCCCTCGAAGTGATCATCCCTTTTCTCCCTCTTCTTCTATGATAAAACCCTAGGGGTCTTATCAAAGATTCAGCTACTTTTCTTATCATCAGTTTCATGAATTACACTTATATTGGGCCTTTGTCTTAGCCCATACAAGTGAATTCTATTGTGGAAAAAGGATACTCTCATGTGTTAAATTATTATACTAACCATCGACTAGTGCATCCTTCTATTAGATAGTGCAGAATTTCATATGAACTTGAAAAATCTCCTTCTTACGATCCTGTCCTTATTCCTTTCTCTTTGATTCTTAATTCCTCTATTTATTTCTTACAATAATGAGCATGCAATTTAACATCACTCTGCAATATAACACTCAACTAGGACACAAAAACTACCAGAGAAGGTCCACTAATGGTGTGCCCTTGTATGTATCAAGTCATTCAACATTGCAAGAGACACCATGCAAGTATAACATGCCATCCAGGGAACAGCTGGTGCATCATGACCAACAGGCAATCCTTGCTGACTTGATTACCTCTTGTGTCTCCTTTCCACTTAATTCTCCTTTGTACGCATAAATAATCTTTCTGCATCTTGCAGCTCTGTAAGCAAAACAAAAAGACTGAAGCAGAAAAAAAAAGCAAGGATATGTGTTTTCCATGATTATGTCAGTTTGATCAAAGGCATTGCCTCCACCATCAACATACAGAGGATAATACTAACTCGTAAATATAAGGAATTTACCAATAGCACCAATTGCATCAAGTCGGTCAGCGTCTTGAACAATGCAGAATTCTAGAGAAGAATCAGGAGATGATGTAGATGAAACTTCATTTTTAAATCCTGAAATTGAAGAAAACATAATAACATTGAAATATATTCTGCATTCTCATTTAGTTGACAATAATTAGCGGAAAAAAAGACCTTCATTTTTAGCTACTACACAGAGAAATAAACCAATATTTACAACTGAACATCAACAAGGAGAACAGGCACAGAGTAAGTACATGGGAAACAAGAATATAAAGCCAATTTGCAGAGTGATAAACCTAGACTGAATATCAACAAAGAGAAAAAAAACACAGAACAAGCATATGCGAAATGACAATATAAGGGATTATCTGGATGACTATAGGGATTACCAAAAAACTCAAATCCCAAGTTGGATGATACGAACTTCAGTTTTGAGAGATGGTACAAAATCATGAAGGCCCGAATCTTTTGCTTCTTGGAAAGCTGGGAATTCCACTAGTACTTGTCCCATGCAAAGTCTTAAATCTTGGCTGCCAGCAACCAGACCAATATGATGTTTGTTACAGACTGCCATATCAGCACCCCATACAAGTTGGTACTGCAAAAATCAAGAGGAGGGAGAGAAGAGGAGAGGAGGAGGAGGAGGAGGAGATGGAGAAGAGGAGAGAGGGAGGGAGAGGAACAGAGGAGGAAGAGTAAAAGGAGCTAGAAGAGGAGAGGACAGGGAGAAGCAAAGAGGAAGAGAAGGCGGTGGTGAAGGAGGAGAAGGTAAGAAGATGGAGGAGGAATAATGAAGACAAACAAAGCGATGACAATGGCAATGAAGTGGGGCAACGACAACGACAACGGCACGACCACAATGCTGAGGGGTGATGACTAAGATGACATAGCAGGGTTGCAGAAGCAAGGTTTCTAGGAGAGGAGAGGGAGAGAGCATGAAAGAGAGAGAACGATAGAGGGAGAGAGCATGGAAAAATTTTCTAAAAATGATAGGGCCATAAGGGTAGCTAGGCCAGATATGGTCAACATATTAGGTGGTAAGCTTGGCTTCCGTTGGTCAACATATGGTCTTGGCTAAGTTCAATATTCGTCCGCATAAGGACAACCTCCCCACAACCTCGTGTAGTCCATAGGGGCAAGAAACTGGTTAGGGAACAAGCGAATGCATAGGCAAGCTACCATCGTCACTTCATCGACACATACACTCAGGATCCCACAAATAGACATTAAATCAAACACTTTATAGGCAATGCAAACTGCAAAGTACAGATACAAACTTCACAAACTTTTGAACAATCAAGCCACAAAAGAATACTATATTCCCCAAATCTCTATGATTGTTTCCCCAAAACAATACCACCATTTATGTCGCCCTGCTAGGTCCCGCTTGTGTGCTTGTCCCGTTTTAATATCATACCTTGTGTCTTAGTTAGATTTGCCAAAATCATATACCCTTGTGATATTTGTCTACCAACGGTTAGTCTCCCTGTAACCTTGTTAAATGCAAGGAAAGGAAACTGATTATTGAACAAGCGAACATACAAGCAAAATATCATTGTTGCTCCATCAAAACATAAACTTAATCCCATAAGTAAACACTAGAGCAAACACTTCATAGGCAATGCAGAGTACAAAGGTAGAATTCGCAAGCTCTAAACAATAGCTTGACAAAGGATCCAAGGCAGTTCGTCGCACACAAATACGCACACACAAATGCCATAAGTCGTACCCTAATTTTAATTAGGGGCAATTTTGTACTTTAACTTAATGTGAGGAAGTTAGGTTAGGATTAGCCCCTAACCCAATCTTCCATGATCGTGATTAAGAGCGTGACTATCAAGTAAGACAAAAGGATGATGTTAAGACATAACCTACACAAAGGTACATATGAATCTTTAGCTTTACCCTATCTTCTATAGATATCATGATATAGGGATTTGTTCACTTTGCCTTTCTTACATCTAAAATTATTTTATTTATCATCTAGACTTATTTTTGTTCTATGATCACGATAAATTTAGATTAAATTACATGCTATGACTGTTAGATGATGATACATTTTCTAATAGGATTATATACAAGAAGGAATCTTATTAATGCATATAATACTTGCAAACATATAACCCCTCTTATTTTTAGGTCACGTTGGCACTAAAAGATAGCATAAAGTAGAGGTAAGGAGATTTCTAAACTCTAGTTCAAACAATGAAAAGCTTTTTGTGAGGGTTATAGTACTTGACTAATAAAAGCAACCCTTCTTATTTCCATTAATATGCAAACCAAAACTAGCCCATTCATGGAGGAATTATAGGACAACTTTGACAACAAAAAGAAAGGAATAGAACCTTTCTTTTTCTGCCAAATAATAAAAGATGCAAGAGGAATTGACCCTTATAATCTCACATTTGGCAAAGTTAGGCCTCAAGGGTGTTTAATTGGGTGATTTGCTAAATGAGCTTGATCATAACTAATAAGCTCTCCATCACATGTCAATATGACCTAACTCGAGATTCAAGAAGATCAAATCATGCATGAAATAAAGTCATTTTCACAAAGTTGTATATCTTTTTCCTCAAAAATTAATACATCTCTTACAACAATGATTAATTACCAAATCCATTTTTACCTCAAATAATCTTTCAACTTTCACTCCCGATACCAATGCTAGCTTAATAAAACCTTTTATCTCTCTCGTACATTTCGTCATTGCCACCATGGGACATTACCAGCTCGTTCACTATTGTTTCCCCCTCCTGTACACGCCCTCCTCTTCTCCTCTAATTCCTTCTTCTCTTCCTCCTCTATAGCTCCGTCTTCTTCTTCCTCCTCCACCGCTCCGTTTTCTTCTTTCTTTTTCCCACCTCTCCAATTTTCTTCCTTCTTTCTCCTCCCTCATCACTCTAACTTCTTCCTTCTTCCTCCTCCATTGCTTCCCCTTCTTTCTCCATTGCCTCCCCTTCTTCTTTCTTCCTCCTTTGTTCTTCCACCACTCGTTCCTCTTCTCTCTCATTTCTTCCTCTCCGAAACACTAGTACATACCAACGTATCAACACATGATACATCAACACTGACTGGTATATACTAGTATAACCAAATCACCAAAACAAGTCTGGTACCCAAAACGATGATCATTGGGTAATCCTTATTCAACTTACTCACTAACAGTGATTTAAAAGCGTTAGACATCAAAAGGCGCCAAGGTTCCAAAATGCCCGAGGCACTAGGTGCTCGCCCGAGCGAAGCGAGGCGCTCTAAAATATTAAAATATAAAAAATATATAATATAATTAAAAAAAATATAATTATTTAAACAAAAATATGATATTAACTTAAAAATATACTATTAACAATATATTACTTATTGTTAACAAGACTTAGAGGGAGAGAAAAGAACTATTAACAGTAATAGAGGGGGATAAAAGGGAACCGATAGTGGAAAGTAGCAGCAATAACGGTGAGAAGGCAGCAGTAAGAAGCTGGCAACAGCAGCAGTGGAGGATTAGTTTAAGACAGCTGCAGCAGCGCTGCGAACGGCAATAGTGACAGTGGCGAAAGCTGCAAACAACAACAGTGAAAGCTCCAAAGGGCATCCGTCGATGGCGAAGGTACCTACGGTCCTCTCCCTAGACAATGGAAGGAAATACACACGAAGCAGCAACGGAAGGAAGCTACGGGCTCTTGCTAGGCCGTCAAACACGTCCGTTGACGATAGAGGAAGGCTTAGTCTGCTGTGTCTACGGCGGAGGCAGCAGCAGAAAGTGTCAACGGCAGAGGCAAAAGCAGCACTAGGGTTGGCTCGGGGTCGGGCAAGCGTGAAGGGTGACTTCTGAGGGTAAGAAACTATGTTACTAGCTACTGTTGAACCGAACCAGACTTTTATGTCTGGTTTGGTTGCCTTATTTAAATCGCGCACTCGCCCAAAGCGCCCGACGCCCAAGCAACACCTCATTGAAGCGCGTCGTTTGATCCACACATGAGACTCTCGGTCCTCGCCTCGCCTCGCCCGAGCATATATTTAAATCACTACTCACTAATCAAGTATATGTTCCAAATTATTCTACCTTATCATGCTACTTCTTTTCTCATCCAATCATAACTATATTTATAAATAACTCCATTATAGCTTATTAATTATCATTCGACTAGCACCTCAAGACCATAGACATTAAGCATTTACTTGCATCTTTAGAAGTTACTTGGTTGATTGTGACCTACGATAAATTGACCAACATTAATTAAAAATTACTAACTCATTTTAGGTACAGCATTAATTAATGAGTTATTTGTTTTCAAATACAGATATGTTATCAATAAGATGTTCATACCAAAAAAGTATGCCATTGCTATCATATTTACTTTCACTTACATTGTAATTAAGACTCAAGGTCGGCTAACATTGGAGGAATCATAGATTATCACTGCCTTGGCATGAAAGCCAATGGTTACTATAACATACAAGGTGTTCAGATTGAACTCAAGTAAATTTGGAATTATAAGTCTCTTATTTATTTTACAAGCTAAGTATGAAAGGTAAAATAATTTTTCCATTCTTTTATGTTTAGTCTGTGGATGCAATTTTAGTAGTCGTTATTAATCCTCTCAACTAACTATAATATGGCAAGCTTTAGAGGAAAAGTTATAACATAAACTATGGCAAGAATGAAGGGATCTTTCTAGATTGTGGTTAATTGTATTTGTAGGTTAGTTGGTGGAGACATGAGCGAATCCAACACGAACCACGCACTCAGTCCCTCTTTCTTTTTTAAGAAATCTATAACCTAATCTAAGTTTAAAGCATTCTAATTTGCCTCGTGATTGCAAGGTTGCATTAGAAAGAAGTTGATCTTCAAGGAATTTATCTTGCATCTTCTATTTTTTGGCAGAAAATAAATATTCTATTCCCTTCTTTTTTGGTCAAAGTTATCCTCTACTACCTCCTTACGTGAGCTAGTTTTAGTTGTTTTGCATATTATGAAAACAAAAAAAATTATTGTTATTAATCAAGTACCACAACAACCTTCACCAAAAAAAAACCTTTTCATTATTTATATTAGAGTTTAGAAATCTTCTTGCCTCTGCTTTATGTTATGTTTTAGTGCCAATGTGACTAAAATAACAAGGGTTGCATGTTTGTAAGTTTCATGTGCATTAAAAAGATTCCTTCATGTATCTAATCCTATTAGATACATAAAAGATGAGAATACTTCATTGCATTAGAGAGAAAGTGCAACATAGATTAAGAGTTTTGATAGAGTTCTCTCTTTCAAAAAATTTTAGATGTAAACTTAAGCTTCTAATCTAGGTAGTTTTGCCTACTAATATTCAGTTTTAGGAACAATTGTCTATCAAAATTGCATACAAACTACATTATGAAATTATAATTTACTCCTCAACACCCCTTTTTTGTTTGCAACTTTGATATGCTTCTTGAACTTCTCAAATTTCTCTAATGTGACTGCTTTGGTGAGGAAATCAGATGGTTGATCACTTGTATTAATGAAATTCAAACATATCTCATCTTTGTTCACCAAGTCCCTAACAAAATGATGACAAAGTTCAATGTGCTTTGATCTTTTTTTATCATTACAAATGAAATTATTGGCAACCAAGTAGCAACTATAAATACGAGAGAGTACTCTTCTCAACCAAATAGCTTTACACAAGGATTGTCGTTTCGAATACCGGACCAATTTCGATGACCTATTAGACTGGTATGTACCGATTAGTACCGACGTACTGACACACAATATAGAGGTATGTATCGGTGTTTCAGAGAAGAAGAAAAAGAGAGAGAAAAGGAAGGGGCGATTAAGGAACAGAGGAGGAAGGAGGAAGGAGAAAGAAAGAAGAGATAGTAGAGGACAAAGAGGAAAAGGAGAAGAGGCATACTTGAGAAGTAATTAGGGAAAAGATCGTGCATAGTGGCGTGCAGCAAGGTGGTGGTAAGCAAAAGTTGTCGATAGCAGCCTGCGTGAGAAGCGAAGGCATCGATCACGGTGAGAAGTCGTAGAGAGAAGCGAAGGCATCAACCACAACTTCATGAGAAGCGGAGGCAACATGAAAATTATTAAGGATTTAGGGTTCCCCTTTTATATGGCGAACTAGACCAGGGGCAGCCCACGTACCGATTGGCACTCAGACCGGTACATACCACCTGTTTCATACCAGCCCGGGCGATACATAAACCAGCTTTTGCTCCCATGACTTTAAATGAAAAGCTACATCATTTTGATGAAATTGAAATGGTTGATGCAACACTCTTTAAAAAGCCTTGTTAGTTCCTTGATTTATCTTATAAATACAAGACCTGATATTTTACATGTTGTGAGTTTCCAAGGCTCACGAATGATTATAGCAAAATACATTATGCAGTAGCTAAAAGAATATTAAGATATCTTCAAGAAAGCAAGATGCAAGGCAAGGCATCAAATATAAGAAAGAAAAAGATAACAAGTTGATTGGCTATACAGATAGTGAATGGGCTAATTCTATAGAAGACTAAAAAATGTATTATAGTTATCTTTTCAGCTTAGGTACAAAGGTGCTATCATGGAGCTTATAGAAACAAAAGTTAATATCATTGTCCTCTGTTGAAGCTGAATATATTGCTGCTACGAATACACAATATGAAGCTATTTGGTTGAGATGAATACTCTCATATTTGCGTCAACTACAAGTACAACCAATAACCATTTATTGTGACAATATGTCTTCAATTGCAATGACAAAAAATCCTATTTTTTGTACAAGGTCAAAACACATTGAACTTTGTCACCACTTCATTAGAGGCTTGGTGAACAAATATGACATATATTTGAAGTTCATCAGTACAACTGATCAACCTATAGATTTCCTCGTAGTCACATTAGAGAAATTTGAGAAGTTCAAGAGGCATCTCAAAATTATAAATTAAGCAGGGGTGTTGAGGAGTAATTTTAACTTTATAATGCAGTTTATGTGTAATTTTGATAGATCATTGTGCCTAAAACTGAATATTAGTGGACAAAACTATATAAATTAGAAACCTAAGTTTAGATCTAGAATTTTCTATAGAAAATTCTCTTTGCGAAAGAGAGAACTATATCCAAAACTTTCAATATATATTGCAATTTTCTCTTCAATACAATTAAGTATTCTCTTTTCTTCCCCAACAAATTTCAACATATTATTTAATCTAAATTCATCGAGATCGTTGAACAAGAATAGAATCTAGACGATAGGAAAGCACAATAATTTTAGATGCAAGAAAGAAAAGCAAAGGAACATATCGACATCTACATAAGACTGGGAAAAGTCAAAGATTCGGATCCTCTTGTGGTTGATGCCCTAACGTTATCCTCTTGTCTTCCTTGATAGTCACACTCTCTATCACGATAAGGGAGAAGGGGATATTGGCTGTAAGTATAAGGGGAGAGGGCTTACTAACCCTAGGTTCTTCTCATTAAGCTAAAGTACAAAATTGCTCTTAATTAAAATTAGGGTATTAATCTAATACTACCCCAGAGCCACATCCAGCCCTATGCCACCTAGGGGTTCTAGGGTGCTAACATAGCTGACGTTTTGGTCATATCTCTACTCTAGGAAATCCCTAGATGTTGCAGGTTAGATAGAGGCTTCAGTTTTGGGTGGACCACATGCGAGTTGCTATTACAACCAAAAAATGGCTATAACCCAACCAAATGGGGCTATCAAGCCTACTGCAAACTGTTAAACAAACTAAAAAGCATGGATATTACATCGAACACGTTCACTGCCAACAATCTATGATAGTGTGTTAAGAAATTGTGTTGGATTCCAATCAATATTGTAATCATATCGAGCGATCCACAAGCCATAACTGTTTCTAATCCATGCTTCCAATGGACCACATTCTAAAGAAGTTCATGCATTATAACCTTATATAACAATTGCTACTTACATATTGGCTTCTGTCCATCATAGAGATAATATTCAATCTTTTACATTTCTCCCATTTTCTTTTCATTTTCCAATTTCTCTTTCAGTAGAGTTCTTTGCATTTTTTACAAATTTTCCCCTTTTCATCTTTTGTTTTCAGTAGGTAACTTCATGCCTTTGTTTGAGTAGCAATTTTCTCAACTCATGTTAAAATAAGTTGCAATCTGAAGTTATAAAGTTCATTAATTGATAGAGTAGCAACGAGCATAATGGATGCTACAAGATTGATCCTTTCTTTCTTCTAATCAAAGATGG
This sequence comes from Musa itinerans, assembly GCA_001649415.1. Taxonomy (NCBI): domain Eukaryota; kingdom Viridiplantae; phylum Streptophyta; class Magnoliopsida; order Zingiberales; family Musaceae; genus Musa; species Musa itinerans. The sequence continues at coordinate 11,522 of LVTN01002074.1, read as the reverse complement.
AAGAGGCCCTTTCAGATAATTTACCTTCAAGACAATGTGAATATCTTTTCCACATTTCAAACCTCTTTTTCTGCTCAAAGCACATAGATGTTCATTACTATTTCCACCAAAATGGCATTTGAATAGCTAGCTTCTAATTTCTCAGTGGAGAAATCTTATCTATGGGATTATCTAGCAATATACAACAATCTGACAAAACAAGATCAAACTAGACCTGCATTTTTCCAACAAAAAGTTTATCTTCGAGAATGTTGCTCCTGTATGCATTGATGAACAACATACTTTTTCTATTAGGATAGTGCAGATACAAAATGTGTTACATGTATTTAGGATGTCATGTCATCAGTTCAAGTTGATGCCCAATTCCAATCAACCAAGCAATTTGAAGACATTATGGAAAGACTATCAAATACAAAACATTAGTTGCATAGCATGTTCTGTGCTGCTGGATGTACACAGCCAATATGATCTAAGCTTGTATTGAGAAGAGTTATTTGGGGAAAAGAATGTCGAAATACAACATATATTCACATTCAAGAAAGCTCACCCATGTGCCTAATGATAGCAAGAATCTTTTCTCTTTTGCTTTCCTCTAGTCCCTCTTCCTCAAGAAACTTCTCTACAGTGGTGGTATCCTCAGTTAAATCCCTGCAATATTTGAACTTGAAGTACTAAACTTGACACCGAAAACAGAGAAAATTAAAAATTTGCAAAAAGAATTTACAAGATTAGGAAACTTATCATCTCACTGACTAAGAAAGGTGAAATCAAGTTCAAGTATACCAAGATAAACAGAACTCCAAAATTACAAATCTGACTATTATTGTGAACTATACAATCAGCAACCTGATCATAATTCAAGAATATCAACTAAAAACAGAATCACAATAAAGGGTAAACTATTTAGACATGTGGCAAAAGTAGCAATACTCACTTGGCGTACTTGTAATCTCCTGCAGTAGAAAGAGTACTCACATGAATATCAAATTTAATTAAATGATAAAAGACAATATTCTCCAAAATCAGTAAGAAAAAAACAACCATTACCTATGTCATGGAGAAGAGCAGCAAGTTCCACCTAATCAAAAGCCAAAAGATCATAGCGTTAGAGATTTAGGATCAAGAAAAACAGCAACATTCTCTATGCTCCAAATTTGCACAACAATGCACCTCCATGTTAATTTCTGTATCTATTGTGCATATGTGGGACCAAGTGCGTGCAGAGACATGAAAGAGACAATTTGGAGTTCTTTTTAATTTGGAACCAACAGCACAATCCTAAATGGAATCAGTTTCCTGCTTCTCTTCCAATATGGTACAGTTTCTAATTGGTCGGACATAACAAGTTCAGCAGCAAGATGAGCCAGGCAATCCAACGTCAAAGGAAGCGATGCATCGTTCATTTGCGTCGCAACCCATAAGAGGTTTACCCTCAAAAGTAATCAACCGGTAATTTTGTGGCGTTACTCGATCATCCTCAAGTCGTGAATGCACAAAAAAATGCCTACCTCCTGATAGTAATCAAACTTTAACTGATATTCCAATGCAGGACGACTGCACAGAAGAAACACTAGGAAAAATCAAATTGTGAAATATTTTGTATCTCACGAAACCCTATGTGTCAAATCAACAAGAACAACAATTGGACGAGGGAACAACTCAGTGAGATAAAAAGGCTAACTTTCGGGCCATAATAAGAACATTCTTCGAACCATCATAAAAATGAAACTTTCGAACGACCAGCACAAACAGATTGGAAACAAGCTTTGTGCTTAATGCTCCATCATCGTATCGTTTCTTGACGGGATGAAATTGCTGAAGGACAAGAAGAAATAGGAGAAGAGAATGGGAAGATAGATTCTTACTATTTCTAAGGAGGGACCAGACAAGGCCTCTTCTTTGGCGAGAGAGAGGGCGAGGCCGCGCACCCTAAAGGCGTGGGCGGCGTCGTGGGACGCGTCGCGCCCTCCCATGGTCGCAGCCACCAGCTTCTCCGCCTTCCACACGATTTCCGGCTTCTCCTTCTCTGCCTCCATTTTCCACCAAACAGAAACTTCTGCCGACTTGCCCTGTTTTTAAGGTTATAGTTTCCCAACCCCCTAATATGTACTCTATTGTTGTTATTAACCCCTAAAAAACTTCGTAGCTGGCCCCTTATATCTACTGTTTTTACATACTAACGCCTGATATCTTCATACCATTGACATGTTTTGTTTACTTTCATTTTTATATTCAGCCCCTAAAATATACCGTATTTATTATTAATTCCCGGTAATCTTCATGCATCACCGGCCATGAACATGGGAGGTCTTTGTGCAATAGCCATGATACAGAAACATAAAGAACCCAGATAAAGTTCCATGGATTACGGTGATTAATCTTTAAGAATCCTCTTAGATTTTAGAAGAATAGTTTCGAAAGTTGTAATTTATTTGGAGCAGGCTTCAGGTCTCGAGCCTCTTTACTCAAAATTTCTGTTGCAAAATCAATCAACATATTTCTATGTTGTAGATGCAAGTATATCAGTTGTTAATCCTCTCTCAACTCAAACTCAAACCTAAACTAAAGCTAAACCCTTAGCACATATTGCACTGCATCAACCACTGAACCTATTGAGAGTTTGGGTTTTTTATTTGAGGATTTTATAATCAATCGAACCTATAGTTACAACATGTAAAAGCAATATAGAAAATCAGTAGAAAACAGAACCAGTATGAGGCAAGAATTGACAGTCCAGTTCATGAAACAGACTGTTTCGCACTTCCACCCACTCAAATTGGAAAAACAAAGGGTAGCATTATTCCACAAACTGGACGACATAAATAATCAAAGAATTCTAGATAATGGTTATTAACAATCAAGAACAGAGTACATAAACAAGTAGAAAAGAAAAACTAGCACGACATACATAAACAAGTGCATTATGTGAAAATCTCGTCAAGTCATCTTCTGCCTATCAAAACAAGCAAAAAATAAGTATAATTTATGCATAATACAACAGGAAAGAAGTACTCCCGGACCATTTGCAAGTCCAGATGACGGAGGATGCCTTCCTGGCAGAGGAATCCCCAATGATTTATGAGCAAACATCTTAATATCTGTCATCGAGCCATTCAATCTTTTAATGTCTGCTATCTAAAACATAAAAACACACATTTTGCCACATATTAGTTCAATTAATAGATAAAAATAAAAAATAAACAATTCAATCATTTAGTGGCAATAAATACACTGCAGAGTGTACCATTTTAATACCGAAAGGAAACAGTTGCCTAGCTGTCAACATCTTTAGAGTTTGATCAAGACTCTCGATCTACTGAAAGTGGGAACCTCTGTCATCTGATGTCAAAATCAATCACAGGTAAATCTCAGATCTAACAAATAAATAATTCAAGGAGGCAAAACTATCACAAAAATTAACCTTTTTATTGCTTTCTGATTTTAGTTGACATAACACCTTTATAAAAACAAAGTTTAAATGTCAAAAGATAAACATGGCAATGATATAAAAAGTGCTAAATTTTTTAAAATATTTTAAAAGAAAGATAAAAATTTTACAATCTACAGCTGACTCGAACCAACTATTAAGACAATAGTAGTAACGAGAATATAGTCCCAAAAATACAATTATAATAGGAAAAGGTAGCGCATAGCCCATGCACCATATGAAGAAACAAAACAAACTACCAAGTAGCTATCCGATGGCAGTACAAGATAAGCAACCCAACGATAGCACTAGTGCTAACTTCTTATCATCTCTAAAATAATTAAGAGTTTGCAAATAAGGAAAGAAAATATTATATAATTTTTTTAGATTAGCTTGTTGCTCACTAAATATTAGAATTAAGCTGAGGCAATGAAAAGCTATTCTGATTTTGGGCAAATCTTATTGGTTGATATATCGTGATTGTTGTATAAGTATATTTTGTATGTAATGAAATATTATCGATGAATCTGAATTGATGTATCATGTAAAAGTTTGAAAAGACCTCTCACATTTGGAATTTTGTAACTTTAAGCTTAGTTTACGATAATATGAACTTGTGACAAATTGTTAGTTTTGTAAATTTATCAATTTTCACACGTGGATTTGTAAGTGTGGTTAATGTTTTGTTAAGTTGGTTTTGGATTTTGTGAATTGTTGAGGTGATATATGATTATAAATTACACAAGTTTTATATATGTGAATTAAGATGTTTGAATGTTTTTCAATATCCTTAAATGTTAGTTTGGATCTTGGATTAGATTATTGAGGAATTATAATATTTTTTATTTAAGATAGGTTCATGCCTCTCGAATGTGATAATTTAGAGGCCGTGATAAAGATAGTTGACATCTAGTATACCACGTAAGAGATTTGTGAGTGACATATTTCTGAAAAATAAAGATGTAGTAATAAATAAATAACATGTAGATTTTAGATTTTACAAAAAAAATTAAAAAATGAACTTTTTATCTTAATTTACTCTCACTATTTTCTCGCGAAACACACGACACCCTTCGGCATGTGAATTAAAAATTTTCGATGGATTTCTAATGAGGATCGAGATCCAATTGGTGTCTTAGTATGACCACAAGGGACTGTATCAATTACACTAAGCTCAAAAAGTTGGCAATTCTTACCGATCACAACTCCTTATAATTTTTATCTTGTTTGGCATCCAAATCATCTTAGCCTCGAGAGACTCAACCAACTATGATATTTAAATAAATTAGCACCATCATTACAAGATGAGTCTGATTCAATAATATACCCTCGAGAGACTCGATCAAACATACCATATCCTTAAGTCGCTGGTGATATCTCCATATCGTAGGCAAAATCTTAAATCTCAATATAGGTGAGTGTCGATGGAATCAACCAACTTAGTTGTATCGAAAAATGATTTCTACCTATAATAAGAGAAGGCCATGTGGGTCAATCTGATCGTCTCACAATTACCGACTTAATATTATTATTAGAGGGATTTTTAGATTTAACGTGGACTCGTAGTTAAATATATCGTGTCACACATATAAATTTAACATATATTTACATCATATACAAATATATATATATACATATATATATATGTATACACATATATGTGTATACATATATATATATGTATATATATATATTTGTATATGATGTAAATATATGTTAAATTTATGTGTGTGACACGACATATTTAACTACGAGTCCACGTTAAATCTAAAAATCCTTCTAATAATAATATTAAGTCGGTAATTGTGAGACGATCAGATTGACCCACATGGCCTTCTCTTATTATAGGTAGAAATCATTTTTCGATACAACTAAGTTGGTTGATTCCATCGACACTCACCTATATTGAGATTTAAGATTTTGCCTACGATATGGAGATATCACCAGCGACTTAAGGATATGGTATGTTTGATCGAGTCTCTCGAGGGTATATTATTGAATCAGACTCATCTTGTAATGATGGTGCTAATTTATTTAAATATCATAGTTGGTTGAGTCTCTCGAGGCTAAGATGATTTGGATGCCAAACAAGATAAAAATTATAAGGAGTTGTGATCGGTAAGAATTGCCAACTTTTTGAGCTTAGTGTAATTGATACAGTCCCTTGTGGTCATACTAAGACACCAATTGGATCTCGATCCTCATTAGAAATCCATCGAAAATTTTTAATTCACATGCCGAAGGGTGTCGTGTGTTTCGCGAGAAAATAGTGAGAGTAAATTAAGATAAAAAGTTCATTTTTTAATTTTTTTTGTAAAATCTAAAATCTACATGTTATTTATTTATTACTACATCTTTATTTTTCAGAAATATGTCACTCACAAATCTCTTACGTGGTATACTAGATGTCAACTATCTTTATCACGGCCTCTAAATTATCACATTCGAGAGGCATGAACCTATCTTAAATAAAAAATATTATAATTCCTCAATAATCTAATCCAAGATCCAAACTAACATTTAAGGATATTGAAAAACATTCAAACATCTTAATTCACATATATAAAACTTGTGTAATTTATAATCATATATCACCTCAACAATTCACAAAATCCAAAACCAACTTAACAAAACATTAACCACACTTACAAATCCACGTGTGAAAATTGATAAATTTACAAAACTAACAATTTGTCACAAGTTCATATTATCGTAAACTAAGCTTAAAGTTACAAAATTCCAAATGTGAGAGGTCTTTTCAAACTTTTACATGATACATCAATTCAGATTCATCGATAATATTTCATTACATACAAAATATACTTATACAACAATCACGATATATCAACCAATAAGATTTGCCCAAAATCAGAATAGCTTTTCATTGCCTCAGCTTAATTCTAATATTTAGTGAGCAACAAGCTAATCTAAAAAAATTATATAATATTTTCTTTCCTTATTTGCAAACTCTTAATTATTTTAGAGATGATAAGAAGTTAGCACTAGTGCTATCGTTGGGTTGCTTATCTTGTACTGCCATCGGATAGCTACTTGGTAGTTTGTTTTGTTTCTTCATATGGTGCATGGGCTATGCGCTACCTTTTCCTATTATAATTGTATTTTTGGGACTATATTCTCGTTACTACTATTGTCTTAATAGTTGGTTCGAGTCAGCTGTAGATTGTAAAATTTTTATCTTTCTTTTAAAATATTTTAAAAAATTTAGCACTTTTTATATCATTGCCATGTTTATCTTTTGACATTTAAACTTTGTTTTTATAAAGGTGTTATGTCAACTAAAATCAGAAAGCAATAAAAAGGTTAATTTTTGTGATAGTTTTGCCTCCTTGAATTATTTATTTGTTAGATCTGAGATTTACCTGTGATTGATTTTGACATCAGATGACAGAGGTTCCCACTTTCAGTAGATCGAGAGTCTTGATCAAACTCTAAAGATGTTGACAGCTAGGCAACTGTTTCCTTTCGGTATTAAAATGGTACACTCTGCAGTGTATTTATTGCCACTAAATGATTGAATTGTTTATTTTTTATTTTTATCTATTAATTGAACTAATATGTGGCAAAATGTGTGTTTTTATGTTTTAGATAGCAGACATTAAAAGATTGAATGGCTCGATGACAGATATTAAGATGTTTGCTCATAAATCATTGGGGATTCCTCTGCCAGGAAGGCATCCTCCGTCATCTGGACTTGCAAATGGTCCGGGAGTACTTCTTTCCTGTTGTATTATGCATAAATTATACTTATTTTTTGCTTGTTTTGATAGGCAGAAGATGACTTGACGAGATTTTCACATAATGCACTTGTTTATGTATGTCGTGCTAGTTTTTCTTTTCTACTTGTTTATGTACTCTGTTCTTGATTGTTAATAACCATTATCTAGAATTCTTTGATTATTTATGTCGTCCAGTTTGTGGAATAATGCTACCCTTTGTTTTTCCAATTTGAGTGGGTGGAAGTGCGAAACAGTCTGTTTCATGAACTGGACTGTCAATTCTTGCCTCATACTGGTTCTGTTTTCTACTGATTTTCTATATTGCTTTTACATGTTGTAACTATAGGTTCGATTGATTATAAAATCCTCAAATAAAAAACCCAAACTCTCTCTATCGATATTCAATAACCCTCGTAAGATTGGCTGTCACTTCTAATGATTGGTTATGCTAGATTTAGAACTTCCAAACCTATAAGTCTAGTATCAAAGAGTGAAATACTCAAATAGGATATCCTTGATGTCTCAGGTTTAAGGACCAAGTACACCACTAGGACAACAAAATTACTGTATAACAATGAGATATTTTCAACCATCCAACATTCCGTGAGTGAATCAATTAGTGAACTCATTCTCCAATGAGCATCACACTATAGCCCTAATGTCCCGATATGAGCAACTATGATACCAGCCGCTTCCATCATATGGACGGGTATATATCACACTAATTTGTCCGGTTATCTCGATATCCCTCTCATGTAACCTATGACTAGAATTATTTAGGGTCTATGTTTAAAGGTGAATCGGTCTCATTATCGCGATCTCATCATGATCCGACATCATAATATATTTATACAACAAGCAATATAAATATCATAATAATAATAAGAAAAGAAAAGAGAGTGCATATCATGATAATAATAAGAAAAGAGAGTGCATATCATGTCACATGTGTCATCACTCACATAATTAGCTTGTAAGGCACCTATGACTAGTAGGCTGCTCTCGACCTGGTTGAGGGCCATCAAGTCATAGCCAACCCTAGCAGCTAGGGTTTCTTGGCTGCCTCGGGTATCTTGTAGTGTGAATACTATAGAGTTTCTCAAATTGAATTAAGGGTTAATTCAAATATTAATTAAATAGTTTAATTAATTATTATCTAGTTAGTCCTATATATACGTATCATGTGATGTATGATGTGGACAAATGATCATGGACTATGTGTGATGATGTGTATGTGTGTATGTGATTATTCTTGGGCTTACGAGCCTCTCTCTCTCTCTCTCTCTCATTATATCTGGCATGTATTTCTATCTTCCTTTGTGATATACCTCCTCTTGATAAGATCAAGGTTTCTCATTTATATGATATGTATATTTTTGGGCTTGTAATTAAGTTATAATTGCATGAGATGACACGGTGGGAGTGTGGAGGTGCCAACGGAACCCATGAGAACGAGACAGATGTTTGTCGGGCATGAAGATGCATCAAGGTGCTAATGGGACCAAGGAGACGAGAATGACAATCACCGGGTATTGAGATGCGCCGAGACACACATAGATCATTATGTACGTGATCATGCTTTTTGGCTCAAGCCTGATCACACTAGGTTATGGTCCATAATCATCTGGATGTGTGTTTATATATATGATATATATTTCTACACCTACTAGGTATATATATATACATATATATATGTATACATATATATACATATATATATATGTATACATGTATACATTTATATATGTATATGTATACATATATATATGTATATATATATACCTAGTAGGTGTAGAAATATATATCATATATATAAACACACATCCAGATGATTATGGACCATAACCTAGTGTGATCAGGCTTGAGCCAAAAAGCATGATCACGTACATAATGATCTATGTGTGTCTCGGCGCATCTCAATACCCGGTGATTGTCATTCTCGTCTCCTTGGTCCCATTAGCACCTTGATGCATCTTCATGCCCGACAAACATCTGTCTCGTTCTCATGGGTTCCGTTGGCACCTCCACACTCCCACCGTGTCATCTCATGCAATTATAACTTAATTACAAGCCCAAAAATATACATATCATATAAATGAGAAACCTTGATCTTATCAAGAGGAGGTATATCACAAAGGAAGATAGAAATACATGCCAGATATAATGAGAGAGAGAGAGAGAGAGAGGCTCGTAAGCCCAAGAATAATCACATACACACATACACATCATCACACATAGTCCATGATCATTTGTCCACATCATACATCACATGATACGTATATATAGGACTAACTAGATAATAATTAATTAAACTATTTAATTAATATTTGAATTAACCCTTAATTCAATTTGAGAAACTCTATAGTATTCACACTACAAGATACCCGAGGCAGCCAAGAAACCCTAGCTGCTAGGGTTGGCTATGACTTGATGGCCCTCAACCAGGTCGAGAGCAGCCTACTAGTCATAGGTGCCTTACAAGCTAATTATGTGAGTGATGACACATGTGACATGATATGCACTCTCTTTTCTTATTATTATCATGATATGCACTCTCTTTTCTTTTCTTATTATTATTATGATATTTATATTGCTTGTTGTATAAATATATTATGATGTCGGATCATGATGAGATCGCGATAATGAGACCGATTCACCTTTAAACATAGACCTTAAATAATTCTGGTCATAGGTTACATGAGAGGGACATCGAGATTACCGGACAAACTAGTGTGATATATATCCGTCTATATGATGGAAGCGGCTGGTATCATAGTTGCTCGTATGGGGACACTAGGGCTATAATGCAGGTGCTCATTGGAGAATGAGTTCACTAATTGATCCACTCATGGAATGCTAGATGGTTTATAATATCTCATTGTCATACAACAATTTTATTATCCTAGTGGTGTACTTGGTCCTTAAACCTGAGACATCAAGGATATCCTATTTGAGTATTTCACTCTTTGATACTAGACTTATAGGTTTGGAAGTTCTAAATCTAGCATAACCAATCATTAGAAGTGACAGCCAATCTTACGAGGGTTATTGAATATCGATAGAGGATCGTTTGCTCTCGATATTATGAGAGAAATATCTCATGTGTTCTTGCTCAGATAAATCCTTAGCCAAAGTCATTCGGATTGAGAAAGAAAGAATTCTTTAGGAGAATCCAATTAAAGCGAGACTCGAGGAGAAACCACATAGGCCTAACAATACCATTCTCAATATACGATCTTTGGGATATTAAATGAATGAGGGACTATAGGTACATAATAATTGAAGACAGATAGGTATAAGGAATTGGATTCTCTTGTATCATTTGGGAACTACGGCGTAGTGGCTTGATTTGTTTGTAATCGATAAGTCAAGTAAATTATTATAAAGATAATAATTCATTGAGCTAAAAGGAGTTCTATAAATATGACTTGTGGCCAACTCAATATTGGGCCTAGAGGGTCACACACATATGATAGGTATTACAACGAGTAGAGGTTCGAACATGAGATATCCGCTGGAGCCCATATCTTATTGGATATTCATTAAGCCCTTGAATTATTGGATCCCATAGATATGATCCAATAAGAGCTAATAAGAGATTACTAGGTAGATACCCACTAATCTAAGAGGTTTGAGTAATTAGATGGAGATCTAATACCTAATAGAGCAGGATCCATTTAGGTTAATTTGACAATGGACTTCTATAAATTGGAGGGAACCAAAGGGACATAAGCTAGGCCTTTTTGGCTGCCACATCTTAATCTCCTCTCCCCTTCTCCTCCTTAGTCAATAGGTATAGAGATTTGAGCAGCGATTCGAGGAGCGTCTTTGCAGCCCCTACCATGTGGATTATTACTATAGAGGATGACACTTGACCTCCTTCATTCTCTCCCATTAATCTCCTCTCCTATGGGTCTTTGATGACCTATGAAATGACGTACAATGCACATAACGAACTTGAGAACCACCTTCCAAAGAACAGGAAGGATTTGAAACTTAGAACAATCGAAGACCACTCGAGCATAAGCTCAAGTGATGGTGAACTTGAACTACAAATGAAATTTAAAAAGTTCATGAAACAAAAATTAAAGAAAAAAAAGAATGCAACTACTTGCTTTGAATGCAAGAAAAAGAACACAAATTGGAATGAATCGAGCTCCTCCGAAAATGAGGAGAAAATCAATAAAGGCGAGGTGGCAAACTATGCCTTTAACGGCTTTCGACGTTGAGGTAATCAAAATGCCTTTAGTTTATCTTAAAATTATATAATACTTCTTATGACTTATTTTAATTTAGTTTAAGAAAATTAAATATATTTTTTTTGAACTGCATGTTTAATAAAAATGCAAAAATAAAAT
>LVTN01002073.1:20370-46006 GCA_001649415.1 Musa itinerans | reverse complement strand
CGGAACAACGGAATGCATGTTCCTATATGAATCATTGCGACGCAAACAAGAAGTTTACATGATAGCTGCAGGTGTACAAATAATTGAAGGACAAAAGTATACAAGAATTCAAGGCAATAATGTAAAGCTCAACTGAAGTAAGGGTTTTTGCAGAAATCAATTTCCAAAGAGAAGAAACAAGAAGAGTTGAAATCGACCAAAGGCACAATTTGAGAGGCACTTTATATAAATTATTTAGATAGCCAATTATGTTCCAATTTATAAAAAATAAGCATCATTCGAAAGTTTTGTTAATCTATTTTTAGATAAGTCAAGTTTTGCAAGAATTGGAGTTTAAAACAGGGAGTTACACTTAATTTCATAGCGAAAGGTCTGAAAACATCAGCTATGTTTTACTGAATCCATAGGATTGATGAAAATAGATGTTTTAGTTTGCAATTGTTCTCCAAAAATTTCAAATCAGGTATGACTAGAAACAAATTTGAGTCTAGTTTCCAATAAATCATACTTTGTAAGAATCTGAGTTCCTAGCAGAAAGTTATAAGTAGTTAAGCAACAATAGGTCAGAAATTATAGTCCCTGGTTTGCAGAATCTGTAGGGTTAATTGAAACAAAAGTATTTGTAGGCATTTAAACTCCAAATAATTCAATCTCAGTATCAATATAAAGATATTTGCGTCTAATTTCAAATGGATTAGGTTTGCCTAAATCATAGTTTAGTACTAAAATTTAGATCTGAAACAGTGTATAGAGGTCAGATTACCGAAAAATTACAGATTCATAGCTTTATATCAAGATGAAAGAAAGGTTTGGTGCTAAGCTGAAATCTTCGAATTATGAAGAATTAAAATGAAAATAGAGATTAGGAATTCTATAGGATAGGGTTAGAATACTTGCCTTAAACAAATTTGAGTCTCAAAAGTGTGGAATTGATGCAAAACCTCAAGCCAAAGCAAAGCTTTTTCTTCTTCTTCTTCTTCTTCTTCTTCTTCAATTCCCTTGTCATCTTAAACCAATGTTGGTTGTAGAAACCTAAGTTTTATTTCTTTAATCTCTCATTTAATTACTTGGTTTTGGCTAATAAGGGTTGCAAGGTATCATACATACATGAAATGGACTTATGTGTCATCCAAAGAACCAACATGGGTGGCACCACACTTAGGTTAGCTAGTGACACATGTCCACCATATGGGTTAGAACACTTACCTTAAACAAATTTGAGTCCCAAAAGTATAGAATTGATGTAAAACCTCAAGCCAAAGCAAAGCTTTTTCTTATTCAATTCCCTTCTCATCTCAAATCAAGGTTTGCTGTGTAGCTTCTTAAGTTTTCATCCTTTTATTTCTCCCCTAATATATTAGATTTAGTTAATATAAGGATTATAATGTAGCAAATATGCATGAAATAGGCTAGGTGTCATCCATAGAATAAACTTAGGTGGCACCACTAAGTTAGCTAGTGATACATGTCCACCATATATTTCTTTAACTTAAATCTGAATCTTTCAAAAATTATATCAAATTTCTAATATTTACTCTTAAGTCCTTACATTACAAATAAGCCCTTACAAAATTTAAAAAAATGAGAGATGTTACACTCTCCCCTTCTTAAAAGAAAAATTTAGTCCTCTAAATTTGTCATCTCTCCTTCAATGAAAAGTTGAGATCATGAATGCACTTGGATTGAGGCCATCAACATCATTGAGCCTTGCCCTTTCCTCATAACATTTAAATCAAAATTTCTTCTAATAACTTCCATTGTTCTGCTACCATTGGATCAGGCTCACCACTAAAACTAGGAGGACAAAGCTCCTTCAATTATCTCATTTCAAGTCCATTCTAATTTGATGTCCCCAATCAACACTTTCATCTCATTCAATTACTCAAAGAAGATGAAGCGAGAGGACTAGATGTTCTCGACATCATAGATTCCTAAAAGACATCAAAGGATTTTTTCACCGATCACTACAGTTTATTAGACCTCAGTATATTTTGCATATCATACATATCAATTATCTTAGTGATCCTCAAATCATGCTTTGATACCATATCTATCACGCCCCCTTAAATTTAATCCTCATTCAAGCGGTGTGAACCTAACTCAAAATTGATTATATTATAATTCAACAAACAATCCATAATTCCGATCATACATTTGAGGACAATGAGAAAATGTTCTAGTCATTCACATTCATAATTCCATAATTCATAAGACTTGTGCAGTTTATAATCATACCATCATATCATGTAATGATTCACAAAATCCAAAGCCAACTCAACTAAACCATAACCACATCATAAATCTATCAGCATGGGAATCTATACAATCACAAACCCAACATGTACCACCTGTTTATATCATTACACAATTTAAACTTAACGTTCCTAAAATCCCGATATGAGAGGAACTTTTCAAATATTTACAAACATCAATATAGAGTTGTCGTTGATATTTCATTACACACAAAGGAACTTATACAATATCAACCTAACAAGTACGAAAGGTTTGCCCCAAAACCTTCTAGCTTTCCACTACCTCAACCTAATTTACACATTTTAGCGAGTGATAAGCTATTCTGAAAAATTTATATAGCAACGGGGTGAGCATATAAAGCTCAACAAGTGACTAACATATCCATAGCAAAGAGGACAGTTTCGAACAAATAATATTTCAAAATATAAGACAGAGATATAAGAGTTCAAAGATAGCCACTCGACAAATGCAGAGTTACAATGTCATTTCATTCGAAGCATGTTTTATTCATAGATATGAAGTAAGGGCTAATTGGAGCATATCATTAGCAGAAGGAGCATATCTATGGCATATGGTATATTTCAAAGCATATCAAAAACATAAGGTGCATTTTGGATATCATTGACATATAAAATATTTTGGAATATATCAATGGCGTATGAAATACTTCGGAACATATCAATGGCATATGGAATGTTACGAAAGCATAAGAAGCATTTTAGAATATATCAAAGAACAGATACGAAACAGAAGCTCAAATATCGCATTTGACGTTGCCTACATTTCATTCTTATCCAAAGCACACATAGAAGCATATAACCAAAGCTTTGGATATCATATCAAATAGATAGAAGGTGAAGTGGGATCTCAAACATAATCTAGAGCATCGCGGGCTCTAAGCACATACCCTTTACCATTTCTAGCAAAGGTCCAGACAATCTCTTTACTATTTCTAGCAAAGGTCCAAGTAATCCCTTTACCATTTCTGGCAAAGGTCCAAACAATCCCACAAACACCAGAGTATAAAAAAGCATTGTGAATAATAAGGTTGGTACATATCGGAAACACATATGGAACAACGGAATTCATGTGCCTATACGAATCATTGCGATGCAAACATGAACTTTACATGATAGCTATAGGTGTATAAATAATTGAAGGACAAAAGTACACAAGAATCCAAGGCAATACTGTAAAGCTCAACTAAGGTAAGGGTTTTTGTCGAAATCAATTTCCAAAGAGAAGAAACAAGAAGAGCCGAAATCGACCAAAGCTCGATTCTGGTAGAATTTGAGAGTCATATTGTATGAATTATTTGGATAACCAATTATTATTCAATTTATACAAAATAGGTGTCATTCGAAATTTATGTCAATCTAGTTTTAGATAAATTAAGTTGTTCAAGAATTAGAGATACAATACGGAATTATAATTAATTTCATAGTGAAAGGTCTAAAAACATCAGCTCTGTTTTACTGAATCCACAAGGTCGATGAAAATAGATGTATTAGTTTGCAATTGTACTCCAAAAATTTCAAATCAGGTAAGTTCAGAAATAATTTTGAGTCTAATCTCCAATAAATCATACTTTGCATGAATTTGAGTTCCCAACAGAAAGTTATAAGCAGTTAAGCAACAATAGGTCAGAAATTACAATCGCTGATTTATAGAATCTATAGAGTTAATTAAAATAGAAGTCTTAGTAGGCATTTAAATACCAAATCATTCAATCTCAGTATCAAAATAAAGATATTTGAGTCTAATTTCAAATGGATTAGGTTTTCCCTAAATCTGAGTTTATTGCTAAAATTTATGTCCGAAATAGTGCATAGAGGTTAGATTACCAAAAAATTACAGATTCATGGCTTTATATCAAAACGAAAGAAATGTTTGGTGTTAAGCTAAAATCTTTCAAATTATGAAGAATTAAAATGAAAACAAAGATTAGGAATTCTATAGGATGGGGTTAGAACACTTGCCTTAAACAAATTTGAGTCTCAAAAGTGTGGAACTAATGCAAAACCTTAAGCCAAAGCAAAGCTTTTTCTTCTTCTTCTTCTTCTTCTTCTTCAGTTCCCTTCTCATCTCAAACCAACGTTGGTTGCAGAAACTTAAGTTTTTTTTCTTTAATCTCTCATCTAATTACTTGGTTTTTGCTAATACAAGGGTTGCAAGGTGTCATGAGAAAAGGGCTTATATGTTATCCATAGAACCAACATGGGTGGCACCACACTTAGATTAGCTAGTGACAAATGTCCACCATATATATATATATATTCTTTAACTTAAATCTGAATCTTTCATAAATCATATCAAATTTCTAATATTTACTCTTAGGTCCTTACATTACAAATAAGCCCTTACAAAATTTTTAAAAATGATGGATGTTACAAGAATAGCTCCAATTTCAACTCTAGATGCGTCAGCCTCAATGATGAAGGATCAACTGAAATCTAATAGTGCTAGCACCGGCGTCGTCGTCGTCATGGCTGTCTTAAGTTTGTCGAAGGCAATGGAGGCTTTTTCCGACCATTGGAAGACATATTTTTTTAGTAGAGAAGTGAGGGGTTCATTGATCTTCCCATAGTCCTTGACAAATTTTCGGTAGTAGCCCGTTTGTCCAAGGAACCCATGTAGTAATTTCACGTTTGTAGGTTTCGGCCAGCCTTGCATTGCTTCAATTTTTCTTGGGTCTACCACCACTCCTTATGATATTATGTGCCTAAGGTACTCTACTTTTTGCTAGAGAAAACTGCACTTTGGCTGCTTAATAAAAAGAGTATTCTCCCAAAGGATCGTCAAAACAACCCGTAAATGTTGAAAGTGAGTCTCAAGAGAAGGGCTGTAAATGAGAATATCATCGAAAAATACTAGCATAAATTTATGAAGAAAGCTCTGGAAAATATCGTTCATGAGGCTTTGAAAGGTTGAAGGAGCATTAGTGAGTCCAAAAGGCATTACCAAGAATTCATAATGGCCTTCATGTGTGTGGAATGTAGTTTTTGGAATGTCATCTTCACATACCCGAATTTGATGGTAAACGAATCGAAGGTCCAACTTCGTGAAGACTCGAGCTCCTTTTAACTCATCAAGAAGTTCATCCACCACTGGTATTGGGTATTTGTCCTTGATGGTCATGTCATTTAAAGCTCGGTACTCGATGCACATCCACCAAGTTCCGTCCTTCTTGCGTACAAGTAGCACCGGTGAGGAATATGAGCTGCAACTTGGTCAAATCACCCCTATTTCAATCATCTCTTTTACAATATTTTCAATTTCATCCTTCTGGAGGTGAGGATAATGGTACGGCCGAGTGTTCGCTGGTGGCTTGCCCGGAAGGATTGGAATCCGATGGTCATATTACCGAGCAGGAGGAAGACCACGTGGCTCAGCAAAAATGTTGACAAATTCAGCAAGAAATTGGGTGAGATTTTGATCTTCAATTTCTATTTTCTTTCCCTCTAGTTGCTGCTGGAGATGCATCAAAAAGCCACCAATTACTTGCGTAAAATTTTCTCCATTCGTTGGGTCGAAACAGTGGTTACATTGCTTCCACGCTTCCCACATAGGATGATCTGTTTGCCTTTGTAGTAGAATTTCATAATTAATTTAGAAAAGTTCTAAGAGACATCACCTAGCATAGTCAGCCATTCTATGCCAAGCATAGCCTCATAGTCATCAATTGGTAGAAGGAAGAAGTCGGTGATAATTTCTTGGTCTTGCATAGTTTCACCTATGAGCATCTTTGGTCGCACTTTAGGGTTCTATCGTCGGCGACTTTTACATCAAACTTGCTGCAACCTTCGAGGTAGAGTGTCATCCAAGCAGCAACATTATTGTTTAGGAAGTTATTAGTGCTGCCCATGTCGATGAAAATAGTGATTGGTTGTTGTTTGAGAACGCCTCTAACTTTCATCGTTTGCGAGTTTGAGTTGCCGGCTAGCGCGTGTATCATAATGTCTGTCAGTTGTGGCTCTTCTTCCACATTTTCTTCTTTATGTTCAAGGCTCTCTTCTAGATATTTAATGACCTCTTCTTCTACTGGTTCAATTATAAGAAGTCTCCCTTTTCTACAGCGATGCTCGCGACTCCACAGCTCGTCACAGTGCTAACATAACCCCTTCACAGATCGCTCTCGAAGCTCTTCTGTTGTCAACCTTTTTGGTGCTGGAGCTTGGTTGATAGTAGGGGGTGCTGAGAGCTTCAGTATTGCTAGTTGGAGAGTGACCCTAGTCCTCTGGGCTTCATGGTTCAATTGCTCATCTTGAAGTCATGCGAAAGAGATGGCTGTCATAAGCGTGTACGATTGTTGTGCTTTAACTTGTCCCCGGATCTCTTGCTTCAAGCCCTCAATTAAGGTCTCCAATAGCTATTTTTTAGACCAATCATGAGTTTGATTAGATAACCTTTCAAATTTGGTTTGGTACTCCTGAATGGTGGAGGTTTATCATATCTTTGCTAGTTGTCCGTTAATGTTCTCATAATCGGTTGGTCCGAAGAGGATTAGCAGTCCTTCTTTGAATTATCGCCATGAGAGGACTCCATGAATATGTTCAAACTAGTCAAACCACTATATTGCATCCCCTTCAAGATGTATAGCCATAATTTCCACCATAGATGTGTCCGCGGTTTTGTGGTATCGAAAATATCGCTCCGCGCGCGAGATCCAACCAATCGAGTCTCCTTCCCATCTAGGGAAGTCCACCCTCATGCGTGAATAGTTGGGATCAGTCATAGTGCCTCCCCTCTCTTAGAAGTCATCTCTTTGGGCTTGGTGTGATTGGTCAGAGCTCTCTCCTTGTTGTTATTTCTTCGGGCTTGATGGTCGGTCCAAACTGAGTTCGGTAAAGAGAGTTAGAATCTTATCAAACCTTTGTTGCCATCTACTACAAATCTAAGGCTTTTTTTCCGTAACCTTCATCCACTACCATCATAGCCCTAAAACTCTACTAAACCACACTATCAAACTACACCCAAAACAGCCACAAAACAAGCCTAAACTACAGCCTACATCCACCAATCCACAAACCCTTACGACCATTACTTCTCTCAACCTATACATGTCTTTAACCTGACAACAAAAGAGAGATCTTAACATCATAGATTTGGAGGCATATACTATGACATTTGAGGAGGCAATTAATGCTGAATTCGAAGCCTTCGAGGCATGAATGGAGGATAAGATTCGGGAGCAATCTGTCAATCGAGTCCCTACACCAAAAAGGTTGAAAAGAGAAGAGCTTCGAGAGCGATCTGCGAAGGGGTCATGTTGGCACTGCAATGAGCCGTGGAGCCGCAAGCACCGTTATAGAAAAGTGAGACTTCTTATGATTGAACCAATAGAAGAAGAGGTCATTGAATATCCAGAAGAGAGCCTTGAACATTAAGAAGAAGATGCAGAAGAAGAGCCACAACCGACCGACGTTACGGTACACGCACTAGCCGGCTACTCAAACCCACAAATGATGAAAGTTGGAGGCCTTCACAAACAACAATCGATCACAGTTCTCATCAACATGGGCAGCACTAATAACTTCTTAAACAGTAAGGTTGCTGCTTGGATGGTGCTCCATATCAAAGGTTGCAGCAAGTTTGACGTAAAGGTCACCGACAGAAGAATCCTAAAGTGCGACCAAAGATGTCCACGGGAAAAACTATTACTGTAAGACCAAGAAATTATCATTGACTTCTTCCTCCTACTAATTGATAACTATGAGGCCATGCTTAGCATAGAATGGCTGACGATGCTAAGTGATGTCTCTTGGAACTTCTACAAATTAATTATGAAATTCTACTACAAAGGCAAACATATAATCCTATGTGGAAAGCACGAAAGCAACGTAACCATTGTTTTGACCCAACGAATGGAGAAAGTTGCATAAGGTAAATGGTGGCTTCTTGATGCATCTCTAGCAGCAACCAGAGGGGAAGAAAATAGAAATTGCAGATAAAAATCTTACCCAGTTGCTTGATGAATTTGTTGACATTTTTGCTGTTCCGCATGGTCTTCCTCCTATGTGGCAATATGACCATCGGATTCCAATCCTTCCGGGCAAGCCACCAGTGAACACTCAACCGTACCAATATCCTCACCTCCAGAAGGATGAAATTGAAAAGATTGTAAAAGAGATGCTTGAAATAGGGGTGGTTCGGCTAAGTTGCAGCCCTTATTCCTCACCGGTGCTACTTGTACGCAAGAAGGACAGAACTTGGTGGATATGCATCAACTACCAAGCTTTAAATGACATCACTATCAAGGACAAGTACCCAATACTAGTGGTGGATCAATTTCTTGATGACTCAAAAGGAGCTCGAGTCTTCAAGAAGTTGGACCTCCGATCCGGTTACCACCAAATTCGGGTATGTGAAGACGACAATCCAAAAACTGTATTCTGCACACATAATAGCCATTATGAATTCTTGGTAATGCCTTTTGGAATCACTAATGCTCCTTCAACCTTTTAAAGTCTCATGAATGATATTTTTGGAGCTTTCTTCACAAATTTGTGTTGGTATTTTTTGATGATATTCTCATTTATAGCCCTTCTCTTGAGACTCACTTTCAGCATTTACGGGTTGTTTTGACAATCCTTTGGGAGAATATTCTTTTTGTTAAGCAGCCAAAATATAGTTTTCTCCAGCAAAAAGTAGAGTATCTTGGGCATATAATATCAGAAGGAGTGGCCGTAGACCCAATAAAAATTGAAGTACGACAAGGCTGACCGAAACCTACAAACTTTAAATTACTGTGCGGGTTCCTTGGACTAACGAGCTACTACCAAAAATTTGTTAAGGACTATGGGAAGATCAACACACCCCTCACTTCTCTACTAAAAAAAGATATCTTCCAATGGTCGGACAAAGCCTCTGCTACCTTCGACAATCTTAAGGCAGCCATGACGACAACATTGGTGCTAGCGCTACTAGTTTTCAGCCGACCCTTCATCATTGAGGCCGACACATCTGGAGTCATAATTGGAGCCATTTTCATGCAAGATGGTTGACCACTCGCATATACTGATAAGGGTTTATCTCCCTCCTATCAAAATATGTCAATATACGATAAGAAGATGCTTGCCATTGTGCACACAGTAATGAGGTGGAGACCCTACTTGATCGGTCGACGATTTCAAATTAAAACCAACCATGGAAGCCTCAAGTACTTTTTGGAGCAAAAGATATCATCCCCTAAGCAGCAAAAATAGGTAACCAAACTTCTTAGATTTGATTATAAAATTATTTACAAAAAGGGGAAAGAAAACATTATTGCAGATGAACTCTCATGGCTACCTAAGCAAGCTAAGTTTTCAGCCATCTCCCTTCCTACCACCAGCATCCTCGAGGACATTAGAGAAGAATGGAAGAAGGATCCATAGATTAGCAACATCATAAAAAAATTGGAGGAGGATCCAAGTGCAATAGCCCACTACACTTGGGATTCGAGGGATCTACGCTACAAAGGCCACATTATGCTTATACTTGACTCCCCTTGTATTAAAATCATTCTGCATGAAATGCACTCCACACCTTCAGTAGGGCACTCTGGATTCCTGAGAACCTACAAAAGCGTGAAGCAAATTTTTTATTGGAGAGGGATTAAAAAAATTATTACTGAATATGTGACACAATGTGATGTATGTCAATAGCATAAGGGTGAAACAGTGGCAAGTCCAAGGAAGCTACAACCACTACCCATACTGGACTCAGTGTGGACTGACATCTCCATGGACTTCATTGAAGGGCTGCCACCTTCCAAAGGTAAAAGCATTGACATCTCTTTGTTAAAAACTCTAATTTATATGAAACATAATTTATTAGAAACTAGACTCATAAAAATTTCTATTCATATATGATTTTAATGCTTTGGAGCATAAATTCCTATTGAATCTTCTATTCAAATCAACTCTATAAATTCTACAAAACATAGATCTTGTTCTCTGACCTTCGGTTACTAAATTATTTATAACTCCTTGCTGGAAACTTTGATTCATAGAAAACCTGAGTTATCAAAAACTAGATTGATACAACTTTCAAATGACTCCTATTTTTTGCCAATTGGAGCTTAATTGATTATCCAAACAATTCATGCAATGTGCATCTCAAATTATATCAGAATCGAGCTTTGATCGATTTCGCCTATTCTTGTTTCTTATCTTTGGAAATTGATTTCAGTTAAAATTCTTACTTCAGTTGAGCTTTATATTATTACTTCAAATTCTTGTATACTCTTGTCCTACAAGTATTTGCATGCCTGAATCTGTTATTGAAACTTCATGTTCATATCGTATTGTTTCGTATAGGCACATGCATTCCGTTATTCCGCATGTGATTCCGATATGTCCCAATTTTTCTGTACATAATACCTTTTATACTCTGGTATTTATGGGATGATTTGGACCTTTGCTAGAAATAGTAAAGGGATTATATGAACCTTTGCTAGAAATAGTAAAGGGTATGTGCTTAGAGCCCACGATGCTCTACATGATTTTGAACTTTTTCGAATGAAGCCAAGCGAAACCGTTGTTGACATGTACACTCATTTTATGGATGTCATCAATGGTTTAAAAGCAATTGGTAAATATTTTTTAAAATTTGAACTTGTTAACAAGATATTAAGATCCCTTCCAAAATGTTGGGATCCGAAAGTAACCGCAATATAAGAGGCAAAAGATCTTAATAATTATCAATTTGAAGAACCTTTTGGTTCATTGATGATATATGAAATAGCGCACAATGCACATGAGAACAACCTTCCAAATAATAGGAAGGATTTAGCACTTGGAACAAAAGAAGACCACTCGAGAGAAAGCTTAAGTGATAATGAACTTGAACTTCTCACAATAAAGCTTAAAAAGTTCTTAAAACAAAAATCAAAGAACAAAAATAAACTTAAAAAGAATGAAACTACTTGCTATGAATGCAAGAAGAAGGAAGAAATCTTGGACGAATCGAGCTCATCCGAAGACGAAGAACAAACCAACAAAGACGAGGTAGCAAACTACGCCTTAACGACTTTCGATGACGAGGTAATAAAAATCCCCTTAGTTTATTTCAAAATTACTTAATGTTTTTCATGAGTTATTTTTAATTTAGTTTAGAAAAATTATTTTTCTTGAAAATTACATGTTTAATAATATAATAAAAATGTAAAAAATTGGAATCATGCTTATCCTTCAAGTAATTTTTGAAAATTATCATGAAAATTGCATGCTTTATGATAAAGGAACAAAATGTTAGATTTAAATCTAATGATTAATCCTATGTATGTTTTTAAGAAAAAATAATGTGTATCTAAATTATTGATTTTCGATTGTGATTAAAAAAAATGCTTCATGTTTGATGAAATCAATTTCGATGATTTAATGATGCATAATGATGTAATGATGTAATAAAAATATTAAATATTTTGATACCATACTTGGTGATTTTATACTATGCATGAGATTTCAAAATTATGCATAATGATTTTTGTGATTTATGGCTTATTGATCTTTGTCGCAATGAAAATTACTTTTTCGGTTATAAACAAGATGTATGGTTTTCATGATGAAATTTATTTTTCGATCCTAAACGTCGATGCATGTTTTTATTTGTAATAAAAAATATAAAGGCATACTTGTATGAAACCAACTTCTTAAAATGAAACATCTCTATCTTAATGAATCCATGTATATTATGCTTTTGTGAATCCCATGGATTATGAAAATGATTTGAATTTAATGGGTTTTATTGAAATCATGATTTGGATTTCTCGTGACTTATAACTTAAAATCGTTTATGAATCAAGATCTCTTATTATGTATTCTTGTATCTTCTTATTAAGATTTATCCAAATGAATTATGGTTTATCTCGATTTCTCTGAATTATAACTTGAAAATTCTTTTTATAAATCAAGATTATCTACTATGATTCTTTCTTTTCACTATTTGAGTTATCCAAAAAGAATCATAATATGTCTCTTGTTATTCACAATTTGTCTTCATGATTTGTATATCTCATCACCAATATAGTATGCAATAGTATGCAAGCTATCAAATTTTACACATATAAAAGTTAGCAAAAATTTACATCTTTAGAGATGTGTAAGATAGACTATTTTGCCTCTTCTTGAAATATGTAACTTAGCAAACATTGCTTCTCTTGAGATTTGCAAGATAGCACTTCTTGCTTCTCTTTTGAGATTAGCAAGCTAGCAAGTTTGTCTCTTTTCATGATGTGCACGCTAGAAATTCTTTCTCCCCCTTTGTCATTGGCAAAAAGGGGGGAATAACAAAACAATGGTGCAATTCATCAATTTTCAAATTATAACAAAAATAAAGTGTCATTCTTATTGTAATATGTCATAATTGAGATAAACCTTGAATTTAAATTAAATTCAAGTCAATGCAATTTTAATCATGATTCACATCATATGCAATACATCATGTACATCATTATAGTAAAATCATAAGTATTGCATGCATCATTCTAAATCATAAATATTTCAAGTCATGATGATATCAAAATGTCAAATTACATCATACTCATAACTTCTAATTTGTATGCATCAAAATAATATCATGAGTATTTCATGCATTCATATCATCACATGAAGAATAACAAGAAAATTTTGATGATGAGATGTACAAATCATGAAGACAATTTTGCCTTCATGTGGTATCGCCTAGTGTTAGTATTGTAGGCGGTGGTATCGCCTAGTATAGACGGTGGTACCGCCAAGACCCGAGAAACTCGGGATGAGATAATTTTATGCTTCAAGTTTGAATCAACTTAAGGCCTATAAATACCCCTCTCATCCCTGGTTAACAAACACACAATTGAGAGCAAAAAAGGAAAGAAAATGCTATTGTAATTATGTGTGAACTCCTCTCTAAACTTAAGTGTTAGTATAGTTCGAGAGAGGAGTAAGTGGGGGTATAAGGGTTATCTCCTAAATCCGGTAAAAGAAGAAAGAGGGCTGTAAAAGGTGGTTGGTCTTCGCCTATTGAAGGAAAACCGATAGTGGATGCCAGTGGCCTCGATGGAGGAGGAATCAGGGGTGGATGTAAGGTCACAATGACCGAACCACTATAAACTCGGTTTGTATTTACTTTGAGCAATTTACTTTTATAGCAAATTACCTCTCCTCCTTATTGTGCTTTTACTATGCCTACACTCGCATATACTTTCAAGTTTCCAAAATCATTTTTAATTGAATGAAAGTTTCAAGAACCGACACGTTTTTACCACTACACTAATTCACCCCACCCCTCTTAGTGCCGACTCGTTCCTAACATAAGTATACTTAGTATCTAATGGAATGTTTATGGTAAATATAAACTTATTAGTTTTGTAAATATTTGAAAAATACCTCTCATGTTAGGATTTTGGGAATGTTAAGTTAAAATTATGTAATGATATAAACATGTGGTATATGTTGGTTTTGTGATTGTATAGATTCCCACAATTTTGGAATTATGAATGTGAATGACTTGAACGTTTTCTTAATGTCCTCAAATGTGTGATTGGATCTTGGAATCGGATTATTATTGATTAAAATTTGTGGGGGCATGACAGTTATGGTATTAGAGCATGATTTGAGGATCACTGAGATATTTGATATGCAAAATATATTGAGGTCTAGTAAACTATAGTGATCAGTGGAAAATTCCTTTGATGTCTTTTAGGAATCTAAGATGTCAAGAATATCTTGCCCTCTTACTTCATCTTCTTTGAGTAATTGAGTGAGATGAAAGTGTTGATCGGGGACATCAAACTAGAATGGACTAGGAATGAGATAATTTAAGGAGCTTAGTCCTCCTAGTTTTAGTGGTGAGCCTGAACCAATGGTAGCATAATAATAGAAGTTATTTGAAGAAAATTTTGATTTGAATATTATGAGGAAAGAGCAAGGCTCAATGATGTTGATGGCCTCAATCCAACTGCAATCTTGATCTCAACTTTTCATCGAATAAGGTATGACAAATTTAGAGGACTAAATTTTTCTTTCAAGGAGGGGAGAGTGTAACATCCCTCATTTTTGAAAATTTTGTAAGTACTTATTTATAATGTAAGGACTTAAGAGTAAATAATAAAAATTTGATATGACTTATGAAAGATTTAGATTTAAGTTAAAGAAAAAAAAAATGGTGAACATGTGTCACTAGCTAACCAAAGGTTGGTGTCACCTATGTTTGTTCTAAGGATGACACATAGGCTTCTTTCATGCATGCTTGCCACCTTTAAAGCCTTATATTAGCTAAATCTAATGCAAATAGAGGAGAAATAAAAGGATGAAAACTTAAGAAGCTGTAGCCAACATAAGTTTGAGAGGAGAAGGGAAAAGGAATTGAAGTAGAAGAAGGAGAAGAAAAAGCTTTACTTTGGCTTGAGGTTTTGCATCAATTCCACACATTTGAGACTCAAATTTATTTAAA
This sequence comes from Musa itinerans, assembly GCA_001649415.1. Taxonomy (NCBI): domain Eukaryota; kingdom Viridiplantae; phylum Streptophyta; class Magnoliopsida; order Zingiberales; family Musaceae; genus Musa; species Musa itinerans. The sequence continues at coordinate 31,336 of LVTN01002073.1, read as the reverse complement.
GAAAGTATTCTAACTCCTTCCTATAGAATCTTGATCTCTGATTTCATCTTAATTCTGAAAGCTTTGGAAGATTTTGGCTTCATACTTGATTATTCTCTCATTTGGGAATAAAACTGTGAATTTGAAAAATTTTGAGATCTGACCTTTCTATATTGTTCTAGCCATAATGTTCTCCACGGATATTGGATTTAGGAGAAACTAGATTCTTCCAAAAATAGACTCACATATCTTTCTTTAATACCACGATTGACAAATTTGGAGTCAGTTTGGCTATCGAAACTATTATTACAATTGACCCTATGAAATCTATAAAACAGAGACTATCGGTTTTGATCTTTCAGTACTCTCTTGCTTATAACTCTCTATTGAAAACTTTGATTTATGTAAAACATGATTTAGTAAAAACTAAACTCATAAACCTTTCTGTAAATATCTGATTTGAATGATTTGGAGTATAAATGCCTATTCAATCATCTATTCAAATCAACTCTATAAATTCTGCAAAACAGAGATCATGTTCTCAGACCTTTGGTTACAAAATTATTTATAACTCCTTGTTGGAAACTCCGATTCATAGAAAACTTGAGTTATCAAAAACTAGATTGATACTTTTTTCGAATGAACCATATTTTGTATGAATTAGAGTATAATTGATTATCTAAACAATTCTGTTGGAAACTCCGATTCATAGAAAACTTGAGTTATCAAAAACTAGATTGATACTTTTTTCGAATGAACCATATTTTGTATGAATTAGAGTATAATTGATTATCCAAACAATTCATGCAATGTGCCTCTTAAATTCTGTCAGAATCCAGCTTTGATCGATTTCGCCTATTCTTGTTTTGTATCTTTGGAAATTGATTTCATCAAAAATCCTTACTTCAGTTGAGCTTTGTATTATTGCTTCAAATTCCTATATACTCTTATCTTACAAGTATTTGCATGCTTGAATATGTTATTGAAATTTTATGTTCGTATCGTAATGTTTCGTATAGACACATGCATTACGTTGTTCCGCCTGTGTTTTCGATATGTCCCAATTTATTATTCACAATACCTTTTGTACTATGGTATTTATGAGATTATTTGGACCTTTGCTAGAAATAGTAAAGGGATTATATGGACCTTTGCTAGAAATAGTAAAGGGATTATATGGACCTTTGCCAGAAATAGTAAAGGGATTGTTTGGACCTTTGCCAGAAATAGTAAAGGGTATGTGCTTAGAGCCCGCGATGCTCTAGATTATGTTTGATGGTCATTCAGAAATGGATGAACCATATTATATTTGGGATCCCATATCACCTTCTATTTAGTTGAGATGATATCCAAAGCTTTGGTTATATGCTTCTATTTGTGCTTTGGATAAGAATGAAATGTATGCAACGTCATATGCAACGTTTGAGCTTCTGTTTCGTATTTGTTCTTTATATAAGTTCTTTTTATGTGTAATGAAATATCAATGATAAATCTAGATTAATGTATCTTGTAAATATTTGGAAAGTACCTCTTATGTCGGGATTTTGGGAATGTTAAGTTTAAACTGTGTAATGATATAAACATGTATTACATGTTTATATTGTGATTATATAGATTACCACGCTTATGGATTTATGATGTGATTATGGTTTAGTTGAGTTGGCTTTGGATTTTGTGAATCATTAAGTGATATGATAGTATGATTATAAACTGCATAGATTTTATGAATTATGGATTATATAAGTGAATTTTGACTTGAGTATTTTCTTAGTGGCCTCAAATGTGTGATTGGATCCTGGATTATTTGTTGAATTCTAATATTATCAATTTTGAGTGAGGTTCACACCTTAATGAGGATTAAATTCAGGAATGGATGGACCATATTATGTTTGAGATCCCACTTCACCTTCTATTTGCTTGATATGATATCCAAAACTTTGGTTATAAGTTTCTATTTCTACTTTGGATAAGAATGATATGTATGCAACGTCATATGTGATGTTTGAGCTTCTGTTTCATATTTGTTCTTTGATATACTCCGAAATGCTTCTTATGCGATTGATATGTTCCGAAGCATTTCATCCATCATTAATATGTTCCGAAATGTTTCATTTATTATTGATATACTCTGAAACATTTCATACATACTTGATATGCTCCGAAATGCTTCGTATGTCATTGATATGCTCCGAAATGCTTCCTATTCAATTGATATGCTCCGAAATACTTCCTATGCCATTAATATACTCTGAAATGCTTCATATGCCATAGATATGTTCTGAAGCATTTCATTTGCCATTGATATATTCTGAAATATTTCATCCGCCATTGATATGCTTTGAAATATTTCATATGCCATTGATATGCTCCGAAATTCTTCATATGCCATTGATATGTTCCGAAGCTTTTTATCCACCATTGATATGTTCCGAAATGTTTCATCCGCCATTGATATGCTCCGAAATGCTACATATGCCTTCGATATGATCCGAAATGTTTCTTATGCCATTGATATGTTCTAAAACATTTCATACGCCATTGATATATTCCATAATGTTTCATTTGCCATTGATATGTTCCGAAATGTTTCATCCATCATTGATATGCTCCGAAATGATTCATCTGTCATTGATTGTTAGTCGCTTACTGAGTTCTATGTGCTCATTCCGTTGCTAATAATTTTTTTCAGGATAGTTTATTGCTTGTTAAAATGTTTAAATTGGGCTAAGGCATTGGAAAGCTAGAAGACTTTGGGCAAACTTTTATTGGACAATATATTTTTGTTGTATAAGTATACATGGTATCTAATTAAATGTTTATGGTAAATATAAACTTATGAGTTTTGTAAATGTTTGAAAAGTACCTCTCATGTTAGGATTTTGGGAATATTAAGTTAAAATTGTGTAATGATATAAACATGTGGTACATATTGGTTTTGTGATTATATAGATTCCCACAACTATTAAATTATGGATGTGACTTGAATATTTTCTCAATGTCCTCAAATATGTGTTTGGATCTTGGAATGAATTGTTATTGATTAAAATTCGGGGGGTGTGATAGATATGGTATCAGAGCATGATTTGAGGATCACTGAGATATTTTATTTGTTTGATATGCAAAATACATTGAGGATTAGTAAATTATATTGATGTCTAGTAAACTATAGTGATCAGTAAAAATTTTCTTTGATGTCTTTTAGGAATCTAGGATGACTAGAACATTAGGTCCTCCTATTTCATCTGCTTCTGATTAATTAAGGAGGATGAAAGGGTTGATTGGGGATATTAAATTAGAGTGGCGCAGCGGAAGTGTGGTAAACTAATTCATTGGTGGAAGGATAGTGATAGAATAATGGGTGATGTGAAAAAAAGATATTTGATGTACGAAATTATTCTGACAATCAAAAGATTTATTGGACCTTTTGAGGTTCTTGAGAGAGTTAGTTATGTCACTTATAGGATTACCATGCCACCATCGTTATGCCATATCCATGATATATTTCATGTTTCAATGATCAGAAAGTACATATCTGATCCCTCTTATGTAATTAAATATGAGCCGATGGTGATCGATAAAAACTTGTCTAATATGGAAGAGCCCACTCAAATTGTTGATAAGAAGGAAAAAATCCTAAGGAATTAGGTCGTCCCTCTAGTTAAAGTGATATGGAGATATCATTTTGAGGAGGAAATAACGTGGGAGCTTAAGGAAGAAATGAATAAAGCTTATCCTCATCTTTTCGTCGAATGATGAATGATAAATTTAGAAGACTATAATTTTCTTTTGAGGAGGGAAGAGTGTAACATCCCTCATTTTTTAAAAAATTTGTAGATGCTTGTTTGTAAATATAAGGATTAGCTAATAATTCTTTTGCATTAAATAATTTTATATTAGAAGTTATGGCTAGGGACCTAAATGTGAATGTTAAAAAATTGATATGATTTATCAAAGATTCACATTAACTTAAAAAAAAAAAATTTTGGACATGTGTCACTAGCTAACCTAATGGTGCCACCTAAGTTTGTCCTATGGATGACACCTATACCTCTTTCATGCATGCTTGCCATCTTGCAATCCCTATATTAGCTAGATCCAATGCATTAGAGGAGAAAATAAAAAGATGAAAACTTAAAAGCTATAGCCAATGTTGGTTTGAGAAGAGAAGGAAAGAGGAATTGAAGTAGAAGAGGAAGAAAAAGCTTTGCTATGGCTTGAGGTTTTGCATCAATTCCACACCTTTGGGACTCAAATTTATTTAAGGCAAGTGTTCTAAACCCTTCTTATAGAATCTTAATCTCTAATTTCATCTTAATTTATCATAGATCTTTCATTTAATACTAAGATTGATAATTTTGGAGTCTATTTACCTACCGAAACTGTTATTTCAATTGACCCTATGAAATCTGTAAAATAGAGGCTATCAATTTTGACCTTTCAGTACACTCTTGCTTATGACTCTTTGTTCAAAACTCTAATTTATGTGAAATATAATTTATTGGAAACTAGACTTATAAATCTTTTTGCATATTTAATTTAAATAATTTGGAGCAAAATTACCTATTGAATCATTTGTTCAAATCAACTCTATGAATTATGTAAAACAGAGATGATGTTCTCTGACCTTTGGTTACTAAATTGTTTATAACTCCTTCCTGGAAACTTCGATTCATACAAAACTTTAGTTATCAAAAACTAGATCGATATATATTTTGAATGCAAACTATTTTGTGAAAATTAGAGCATAATTGGTTATCAAAACAATTCATTCAATGTGCCTCTCAAATTCTATTAGAATGGAGCTTTGATCGATTTTGCCTATTCTTGTTTCGTCTCTTTGAAAATTAATTTCAGCTAAAATCCTTACTTCAGTTGAGCTTTATATTATTGCTTCAAATTCTTGTATACTCTCATCCTACAAGTATTTGCATACCTAAATCTGTTATGGAAACTTTATGTTTGTATCGTAATGTTTCGTATAGGCACATGCATTCCGTTGTTCCGCATGTGTTTCCGATATGTCCCAACTTTACTATTTATAATACCCTTTTGTACTTTGATATTTGTGGGATTATTTAGACATTTGCTAGAAATAGTAAAGAGATTATATGGACCTTTGTCAAAAATGGTAAAGGGATTATCTGGACTTTTGCTAGAAATGGTAAAGGGTTTGTGCTTAGAGCCCGCGATGCTCTAGATTATGTTTGGTGGTCATTTAGAAATGGATTGACCATATTATGTTTGGGATCCCACTTCACCTTCTATTTGCTTAATATGATATCCAAAGCTTTGGTTATATTCTTCTATTTGTGCTTTGGATAAAACTGATATGTATGCAACGTCAAATGCGACGTTTGAGCTTCTGTTTCATATTTGTTCTTTGATATGCTCCGAAATGCTTCATATACGATTGATATATTCCAAAGCATTTCATCCATCATTGATATATTTTGAAATGTTTCGTTTATTATTGATATACTCTAAAACATTTCATACGTCCTTGATATGCTCCGAAATGCTTTGTATACCATTGATATGCTCTGAAATGCTTCCTATACCATGACATGCTCCAAAATGCTTCCTAAGCCATTGATATACTCCGAAATGCTTCATATGCCATTGATATGTTTCGAAGCATTTCATCCGCCTTTGATATGTTCCGAAATATTTCATCCGTCATTGATATGCTCCGAAATGCTTCATATGCCATTTATATGCTCCGTAACATTTCATGTGCTATTGATATGCTCTAAAATACTTCATATGCCATTGATATGTTTCAAAGCTTTTTATCTGCCATTGATATGTTTCGAAATGTTTCATCCACCATTGATATGCTCCAAAATGCTACATATGCCATTGATATGATCCGAAATGTTTCTTATGCCATTGATATGTTCCAAAACATTTCATACACCATTGATATGTTCCATAATGTTTCATTTGTCATTGATATGTTCCAAAATATTTCATCCATCATTGATATGCTCTGAAATGATTCATCTACCATTGATTATTAGTTGCTTGTTGAGCTCTATATGCTCATTCTATTGCTAATAATTTTTTTCAGGATAGTTTGTCGCTTGTTAAAATGTTTAAATTGGGCTAAGGCATTAGAAAGCAAGAAGACTTTAGGCAAACCTTTATTAGACAATATGTTTTTGTTGTATAAGTATACTTGGTATCTAATTGAATGTTTATGGTAAATATAAAGTTATGTGTTTTGTAAATGTTTGAAAAGTACCTCTCATGTTAGGATTTTAGGAATGTTAAGTTAAAATTATGTAATAATATAAACATGGGGTACATATTGGTTTTGTGATTGTATAGATTCCCACAACTATGGAATTATGAATGTGACTTAAATGTTTTCTCAGTGTCCTCAAATATGTGTTTAGATCCTAGAATGAATTGTTGTTGATTAAAATTCGGGGGGCATGACAAGATCCCAGGACATCACAATATATATATATATATATATATATATGCAACAAGCAATATAAAGTGATAAATGCCAAAATATAATAAGCAAAAAGACTGCGTGTCAAGTCACACATGCCATCACTCACGTGATTAGCTTGCAGGGCACATATGACTAGTAGTGCTGTTAAGCCCATACGGTTTCTCCTCAAGTCTCGCTCTAATCGGATTCTCTCGAAAAACTCTTTCTCTCTCAATTCGAATGACCTTGGCCAAGGATTTATTTAAGCAATAACACATGGGATATTCCTCTCATGATACCGAGTGCGGATGATCCTCTATCGACACTCAATAGCCCTCGTAAGGTTGGCTGCCATTCCCAATAACCAGTTATACTAGATTTGGAACTTCCAAACCTATAAATCCGATATCAAAGAGTGGAGTACTCATATAGGACATCCTTGGTATCTCAAGTCTAAGAACCAGATATACTATTGGGACTACGGAATCGTTGTCTGACATTTAGGAATCATCAACCATCCAGTATTTCATGAGCGGATCAATTAGTGAACTCATTCTCCAATAAGCACCTGCACTATAACCTTAGTGTTCCCACATGAGCAACTATGAGACCAATTGCCTTCATCATATAGACGGGTATGCAGCACACTACTCTATCTGATTATCTTGATGTCCCTCTCGAGTAAACTCTGACCAGGATTATTTAGGGTCTATGTTTAAAGGAGAATTGGTCTCATTATTATAATCTCATCACAATCTAATTCCCATTACACTGCCCAATGGCAGTGTTAGGCGGTAGTACTGCCTAGACACAGCCTTTTAGGAGGTGGTACTACCAGACTAGGCGGTGTTACCACCTAGTGTCAGTGCTGCAGGTGGTGGTACCGCCCAACACAAGCGGTGGTACCGCCAAGATCTAAAAAATCGGGGATGAGATATTTTTAGGCTCGAAGTTTGAATCCACTTAAGGCCACTAAATACATCTCTCATCCCTGGTTAACATACACATAACTAAGGGCAAAAAGAAAAGAAAACACTGTTGTAATCTTGTGTGAACTCCTCTAAAAGCTCTAAGTGTTAGTGAAGTTTAAGAGAGGAGTAAGTAGGGGTGTAAAGGTTGTCTTCTAAACCTGTAAAATAGAGAAGAGGGGTGTAAAAGGGTAGTTGATCTTCATCCATTAAAAGAAGATCGTTAGTGGATGCCGGTGGCCTCGACGGAAGAGGAATCGGTGGAGTGGATGTAGGTCACGATGATCGAACCACTATAAAAATCTGGTTTGCATTTCTTTTGAGCAATTTACTTTAACTACAAACTACCTAACTTGCTATACTCTTCCATATGCTATCAATTTAAGTATCTTTATGAAACAGGTTTAATTGAAATAAAATATTTTTTGAAATCAACGTTTTTACCGCTGCAATAATTCACCCCCCCTCTTAGTGCCGCTCTTGATCCTAATAGTTTGGGCCTTGAATTCGACCCAAACTAGTCCAATTACAGACCCAATTGGCCCTTAATAGGGTTAATAGGATTACCTCCCAAACCTAACCCTAATTGTATACTAACTTCCTTTTTTAAGGCATATACTAAATAAAACAATTTCGGTAAGTCTAGGTTTCTTCCGATAATCTTCCAGCGGACTTTCGACGATCTCTCGGCAATCTCCCAATGGACTCTCGGTAAGCTCCTGGACTTCATGATAATCTTCTTAGCGAGTTTTGATGAGCTTCTTCTCGGTCAATTCCAACAGCATTTCTAACGAACCTCCAAACTCCCTACGAACTCTCAAACTCCCAACGAAATCTTGATCTTAACTCCGACACTTCGTTTTGCATTATGCCTTGATCGCTATCGTAGTTAATCCTGCATACTTTTCTCAACATATAGATTTGATCAAATAATTTACCAATTGATTTCATTATCAAAATCCGAGATTCAACAATAAAAGCACTAATTCACTCCCCCCTCTCAATGCCGATTTTGATCCTAATCCGAAGAGGACGAAGCACCGGATGAACCAATGATATGTCGGAAAACATAGGATTCATTCTTGTAATTATTTATCTAGATCAAAGTAGTTTAGGCAGTTAATTGAGTTAATTTTTGGTATAATCATACAAACTCAATTAGGGGCCAATTGGGCCTAAATTGAGAATATTTTGGGCTAAGAGGATAGCCTATTTAGTGACCCAAAAGTTTGGGTCTGGCGATGGCACTGCCAAACTGGCAGTAGAACCACCTATAAGTTGGAAAAGTCAAAAGCCTAGTCTCTGAGACTGTCAAGCGATGGTACCGCCCAGTGTTAGTGTGGCAAGCGGTGGTACCACCCCATGTCAAACTGTTAAGCGGTGGTACTGCCCAGTACTGGCGGTAGTACTGCTAGTACCCTAAAAACCCAGGATGAGACCATTTTGGTTCCAAATTTAAATTCATTTGGGGCATATAAATACCCCACTCGTCCTTGGTCGGTTCATAAAAGAAACTGAATAGTAAGGGAGAAAGAATCCTTAAGAAAAAAAGTTGTAATCTCTTTTAAAGTTTAGTGTCCCTCCTCCTAGAGCTTTGAGATAGTCCTAAGGGAGGTGTGTGTGGGAATACTTGTAAAAGAGGAGTGTAAAGGTTCTCTCATAAGCTTGTGAAAAGAAAAAAGAGTTTTAAGGATAGTTGATCTTTGCTCGTTGGAAAGAAGATCGGTAGTGGAAGCTGGTGGCCTTGAGTGAAGAGGAATCAAGAGTGGATGTAGGTTACGATGACCGAACCACTATAAAATTGGTTTGCATTTTCATCATGTTTTTTATTTATATTGCTAACTAATTTACTTGCTTACTACTCTCACTATGCTTGTGAACATGCTCTCTAAGTTTAAACGCTTTTTCGATATGATTTCTATTGAATCTCATATTTTGATGATGAAATCAATTGATGAGTTTGTGATCTAATATACTTTTTAAGTAATGCAGGACTAGCTTCGATCATGGAGAGGAAAATTGATTAAAGCAAGAGGAATCGGATAATGGGCCAGAGTGAACATGTTAGAAGATTGGATGTCGGGCCGGAGGATCAATCAACGCGTCGGTAGAAGGTTTGTGCCATGAATTCGGGCATCGGGCAAAAGGATCGGACATTGTGCCAAGGAGATCGAAAGTTGCAGGAGTCAACATACCGATTGGGCAATACGTCGAAGGAGAGGATGATGCACTGAAGGATCGGACGAGCGCCGGATGAACCAATGACATGTCGGACAAAGGATTCATGCCTTATAATAATTTATCTAAGATCAAAGTAGTTTAGGGGGCTAATTAAGTTAGCTTTTTGTATAATCATGCTACCTCAATTATGGGCCAATTTGGCCTTAATTAGGACTAATTTGGGCTTATTAGGAGGCCCAATCAGTGACCCAAAAGTTGGGTCAAGTGGTGGCACCGCTTACGAGTTGGAAAACTCGAAAAACCCAGTCTCTAAGGCTGTCAGGCGATGGTACCACCAAATTGGGTGATAGTACCATCTAGTGACAGTGTGTCAGGCGGTGGGACCGTCCAGTGTCAGGCTGCAGACAATGGTACCGCCCAATTTAGGTGGTGGTACCACCCGTACCCAAAAGACCTAGAAATTTAAATTTTTAGCTCTATTTTTGAAACTATTTGGGGCCTATAAATACCCCACTTGGTTAGCAAGAAAGGAGCTAGAATTCTTGAGGAAAAAACTGAGTAAACTCTGCCAAAACTTTGAGTTCTCTCCTCCTAGTGCTTAGAGTAAGTCCTAAGGGAGGTGTGTGAGGGAATACTTGTAAAAGAGTAACTTATAAGGATTATCTCCTAAACCCGTGAAAAGGAGAAAGTGTTCGGATCAAGAGCACTAAGAGGGGGGGGTGAATTAGTGCAGCGGAAATCTTTCGACGATTAAAACTTTGTTCGTACGATAAAGATGATTTCGGTGTAAAAGCCGATTCTTACTTTAACTTAAGATTAAGCGAGATGACATTAAAGTAAATCTAAAAAGGCAGTTTGCAGTTATGATAGAAATCAGAATGTAAGCGCAAACTGAAATACGACATTCGTACGATAAAACCGATTTACGTCTAAATGCAGATTCTGAAAATACTGAGCTTTGAAATATGTTTTGTAAATGCGCAGAAGACAGTTTGCAATTATGATGGGAATCAGAATGAAAGCGCAAACTGAAATATGATGTTCGTACGAGAAAGCCAATTTACGTCTAAACGCAAAATGTAGTAAGCTTGATCGTAAAAGCGCAGAATGCAGTAAAAGCGCAGAAGACAGTTTGCAGTTATGATGGGAATCAGAATATAAGCGCAAACTGAAATACGATGTTCGTACGAGAAAGCCGATTTACGTCTAAACGCAGAATGCAGTAAGCTTGATCGTAAAAGCACAGAATGCAGTAAAAGCGCAGAAGACAGTTTGCAGTTATGATGGGAATCAGAATATAAGCGCAAACTGAAATACGATGTTCATACGAGAAAGCCGATTTACGTCTAAACGCAGAATGCAGTAAGCTTGATCGTAAAAGCACAGAATGCAGTAA
>LVTN01002072.1:13117-38970 GCA_001649415.1 Musa itinerans | reverse complement strand
TGTGTTTAAAGGTGAATCGATCTCATTATCGTGATCTCATCACGATCCGATTCTCATTGCACAAATCCAAGGACATCACAATATATATATGTATATATGCAATAGTTATAAAGTGATATATGCCAAAATATAATAAGCAAAAGGATTTTGTATCAAGTCGCACGTGCCATCACTCACGTGATTGGCTTGCTGGGCACCTATGACTAGCAAGTCGCGACGACCGAACCACTCTAAAATTTGGTTTGCCTTTCTTTGAGCAATTTACTTTAACTGCAAACATCCTTACTTTTTACATCCACTACTCTCTTACGTACGCTTTTAAGTTAAGTTTCCGAATCGGTTTTCAACGTAAACAGATTTTATCGTACGAAAGTTTTTGAAGACGTAATTTTTACCGCTGCACTAATTCACCCCCCTTCTTAGTGCCGACTCTTGATCCTAACAGAAGGCACCTCGACGCACACTATGTCCGAGGGAAAATGTATGAGGATGGAAGGGGAACCCTTGATCTCCTTCTAGGACGAAGAAGCCAATGACAACACTCGGGACGACTTGCTGTCTATTTCGGTATAGATATCATCTACTTGGGTGAAGAGAGTCATGGTCAACACCGGAATTACCATCGACGTGCTATTTGTCGATGCTTTTCAAAAGCTCAGATTGACCAGGAGTGACCTACGCCCAATGACAACCTCCCTTACCAAGTTCACGGGAAGCTTGTTTCCCCTCTTGAGACAGTAACTCTCCATGCTACCTTTGGGGAGGAGCCCCAAGACAAGACCCTACCAATCGAGTTCTTCGTAGTTTGTACTTCTTCGACCTATATGCAATTATTAGTCGGCTCACCCTCAACCATTTAAGAGCGTTGGTATCGACGTACCACTCGGCAATCAAGTTCCCCACCCGAGGGGAAATCGACAAAGTAAGAGGAGATCCTTAGGGATCAGGACAGTGCTGCCTCGCCACTGCACCTTAAAGCGTAGGATCCGGAGAGCCCCTAGTGGATCCAAGGGACCCTAACAGATTCACCCCCTGCCATGAGGCCATTGAGTAGTTGATCGAGGTTCCCCTCATTGATGCACGTCCAGACTAGATCATCCAGATCGATATAGACCTCGAACATTCTTATAGAGGTATGCCAACTCGCCACTCGCTTCCATCGGTTTGTCATACAAAGAGTTCCCCGAACCAGCAACACACACGCGAACATTCTGGCCAAGTTAGCTTTTGTTGAATCCTAGATTTTGATGATTAAAATCAATGGATGAGTTTATAGACTAATAAACATTTAGGATAAGTGACATAGAAGAAACTTCAATCATGAACTTGAACCATCGAAAGACAAATCGTTGAAGCATGAGAATCAAACGTTAGGCCAGAGAACATCATATCAGAGATTAGACGTCGGGCTGGAGGATTGGTTGACGTGCCGAAGGATGGACTTCGTGTCATGAGTTCGGGTATCAGGCCAGAAGAGTCAGGTATTGCACAAAGAAGATCGGATACTACGGGAGGTCAACATGCCGAAGGAAAGGACGATGCGCCGGAGGTTTGAACAAAGTGCCAGATGAACAAATGACATGCCAGACAACGTGCTGAAGACTTCATGATTATAATTATAGTTGTAGAGTCTTAATCAAAGTCATTTAGAGTTTAATTGAGTTAGTTTAGGGGTGTAACCATGTCAACTTGATTATGAGTCTATTGGGCCTGAACCAGGGCTGAATTGAGCCTGTTGAAAGGTTAATTTAGTGACCTGGGGTTGGGCTGGGTGGTGGTACCGCCAGGCCCAAGCGGTGGTATTACCAGAGCCCAAGTTCCTAGACTGTCGGGTGACAGTACCTCTTAGGCAAGCGGTAGTACTACCCAAGCAAGAGATGGTACTGCCAAAGCCCAGGTTCCTAAGCTTTGTCAAGCGATAGTACCACCCGACATTGGTGGTAATACCACCAGTATCTTGGAAACCCGAGGATTTAAAATTTTGATTTTATTTTTAAGCCATTTAGGGTCTATGAATACCCCACTCATACTTGCTTGATGAAGCAAGAAAGGAGTAAGAATTCTCTAAGATAAAAGTGTTGTAAACTCTCTTGAAAAGTGTTGAGTCTCTTTCTCCTTGAGTTTAGAGAATATATTAAGGATGTGTGAGGTTTTTTATAAAAGAGGGGTGTGAAGATTCTCTCCTAAGCCTGTGAAAAGGAGAAAGGGTTGTAATAAGGGTAGTTGATCTTCGCCCATTGAAAAGAAGATCAGTAGTGAAAGTCGATGGCCTTGAGGGAAGAAGAATCGAGAGTGGACGTAGGTTAGGACAACCGAACCAGGATTTAGCCTTGAGGGAAAAGGAATCGAGAGTGGGCGTAGGTCAAGACAACCGAACCACTATAAATCAGTTTGCATTTCTCTTTATACTTTTTCTTGCTATTACTAACTGATTTAGTTGCTCACTACCCTTCCTCACATTCTAAGTTAAACGCATTTCCGATACGGATTTATTGATTGAACTTTCAAATTGGAATTTTATTTCGAAAGCACTAATTCACCATCCCCGCTCTCCTTAGTGTCTTTACGATCCTAACAACTTCTGCACAACCTAGCACAAGAAATTGCCCAATGGTGCATACCCTAACAACCATTACTATCGAAATGAATGACATAGGCAACTCGGAGACGAAAAAACAACTGGATGGATGAAATCCTATGTTACCAACATGAAGGGGCACTACTCGACGACCCCGTTGTGGCACGAAGGCTACGACATATCCAAGCTCGATATTGTGTCCTGAATGGGAGACTGTACTGACGAACATATAGCCAACCCCTCCTACGATGCCTATTTTTGAAAGAGTCCAACAGAGTTTTGGTTGAGGTGCACGAAGGAATATGTGGGGAACATATCGGGGGACATACCCTAGCCTTTAAAGTGCTTTAACTAGGGTAATACTGGCCCACCATGCACAAAGATGATGCGACCTATGTATAAAGGTGCTCAGAATACTAAAGGCACTCACGACTCCAACACCAACCCATAGTCCACTAAGCCCCATCGATATGGTGTAGTCATTTGCACAATGGGGATTGGACCTCCTAGGCCCCTTTCCCCACGCATCTTGCTAACGCCAATTTCTCATCGTCGGAGTGGACTACTTCACAAAGTGGGTTGAAGCTGAAGCCCTCGCCTCAATCTACGAAAGGCATGTGGAAGGGTTCGTGTGAAGGAATATTATCACTCGGTATGGGATCCCAAAAGCTCTCATCGCAGACAATGGGGTGCAATTTAACAATTCGAGGTTCAAAGAATTCTGCTAGTCCTACAGGATCCAGTTGAAGTTTAGCTCGGTGGCACACCTCTAAACCAATGGGCTGGCCGAGGTAACCAATAGATCCATCCATGAAGAACTGAAGAGATGAGTTATCGGTGCTAAAGGATCATGAGCCGATGAGCTCCCCGGCATCCTTTGGGCTTCACAGACCACCCCTAAAGCAGAAATCGGGGAGTCCCCTTTCAACCTGGCCTACGGAACTGAGGTAGTCCTCCTACCTGAAGTTGTCTTCCCAACCCCTCAAACAAAGGCGTTTGATGAAGTCACTTCAAGTGAGGGGCTACGGGCTCAATTGGACTTAGCCGAGGAACTAAGGGTCAAGGCGCACCTCCGTGCACTCATGTATAAATATGTGGTCGCCAGACTTTATAATCGGCAAGTCCGACCATGACTAATCGAGGCCGGATAGCTAGTCCTATGGAAAGCGAATGTGAGTGACCCAACCCTCTCTCTGAGGGAAATTGGCACCTTAATGGGAGAGCCCCTACCGAATAACACGGAAGGTCCGAGAAGGCATCTACTGGTTGGCAACTGTGGAAGGCAAAACCTTACCCCAAACTTGGCATGTCAGCAGCTTGAAAAGATTTTATCCTTGAAGCATTGCTCGGTCAGAAGAACAAACACACAATGCTGGAAGCAAAAAAAATTCTCATTACTATGTAGACTATGACCCGAGCCTAAGGCTCCGTACAAAAAAAAAAAAAAACAATGGGGGCATTAGTTAGAGGAGGAAGAAGAGCCAGAGCTAGAGCCATCATCAAAGGAGATTCATCCCCAAGACACCTCCATATCTTTGGGCCTTTGAGCAAAGGGGTCTTCCTCCACAGCCCACCTAGGATGCTGAGTTTGGAAGCGCCGGAGGGCAACGAGGTACTCGTAGCGGTAAGAGTCTCTCTCCACCCTCCGTAGTCCCCGACAGAATCCCTCCGACTCCTTGCATGTGACGACCGCCCCTAGCTCCCAATCGCCCAAGCGGCGTTGCTCCTCCTCTAGAAGCTCCTTCGCTTCCTGGGCCTCCATTCTGGAAGCCATCGACTCATCGGAACCCATCTGCAGTTGGCCCTATAGCAGGCAACCGCACTCCAAGGCCCCTTTCGATCGACAGTGCAGGTCTCCCGAGCACTGCTTAGCTTTCACCAAGTGTTCCCTAGCTATTGTTGGGCTTGTCCCAACAGGTCGGCTGTCTTCCCAGCATGAGCTTCAGTTGCCACGGAGCCCCTCTCTAGCTCTGCCATCCACGTTGCGAGGCTCGCGTTCGCTTGGGATAGTTGGCTCACCAGCATCGCAGCATCATGCGCCCGATCAGCTAGGCCCGTGGCATAGTGATGGTGATAAACAGTAAAAGCAAAATTAGTTTCGAGGAGGAAGAAGGATAGGGAAATCTGATCTCGTACCAGGACCTTGTTGCGATAGCACTGATCAACTAGAGACTCGATAGAGGCCTGGTATATCAACCTGCTCAGAACCGGGCTAAGCGACCCACAACAATACTCACTCGCGATCGCGCTGCTCTCACACAACCTCATGTCTTGTGTCAAACCCCTCCCACCTAGCCTGGAGAGGAGCCCCTAGGATTTCAGGAGGATGGTTAGTTATCTCAAGGACCATGAAATCCCCAGGGGGATAGGAACACAATTGGCATAAGGATCTAGGTCCCAATCGCCACCATGGGTCAGGGCACATCAGGAGTTCTAGGCCTGCCTCCATCGGGAAGGAGCAGCTCTCTACACCCTCCTCTAATGGAGAAGGAACACCCACCCCTGGAATGCTCCTCTCAGTATGCTTGGGCCTCCAATGAGACCACGCTAGGACGTCCCCACCTATAGAAAGAGCTAGCCCTAGCGACGGGATCGGTTCGACGGAAGATTCTATAGATGGCTTTGGGTTGACCCTCACTCGAGTTCTTTGAGCCACCTCTTGTGAGCTCGATTGCTCTAGGTACGGAGGGACACCCTCTCGTGGATTATAAGGATCCATATCAACCAACAAAAAGGTCACTAGGAGCCTTGGTGGGCGTCGACAAAGCAAATCTCTAAAAGCTAGTAATACAAAGACAAAAGCTCCACCATATAAAGACCTCAGAACAAGCTTGGTGATGACGAGAATGGCTTATCTTCAACAAAGCAATGCTTATACGAATTCGTTTGGGGATGATACGAAACCCAAATGAAGCCCACCACAAAAGATGAGCCTCCAATCATCATATGATAGCAAGGGCTTAGAAAAAGGGTGCAACCTCCTAAGCGAATTCAGCCTCAGAACAGTTGATGACCCCCTTCATGATTAAAAGACACAAGCAATGCAAACCCTGAAGAAGGGAGGACGAATCACGGCTAGTAGGCATTGTAGGAGGCACTTCAACAACAATAAGCATCACCCACCACAGCATCACCCACAGCCATTAACCCGATGCGACGGGTCCCTCCTCTCGCGAAGGTAATTGAGCAAGAACCTGTTGTAACGGGTCCCTCCTCCCACGAACGCGGTCAAGCAAGAACCCGCTACGATGGGTTCCTTCTCCCACCCATACGATCAAGCCAAAACTCGCTACGATGGGTCCCTCCTCCCACAAATGTGATCGAGCAAGAACCCGTTGTGATGGGTCCCTTCTCCCGCTACGGCAAACTGATACCAATACTTCTACTATAATGATCGAACTAAGGCCCGATACGGTAGACTAACACCAATACTCCCTATATGACGTTCGAACCAAGACCAACTACAACAGAAGCCGCTACAACCGACTGATACCAATACTCCCGCTATGGGAGTCGAACCAAAACCTGCTACAATGGACTGATACCAATACTCTCGCTATGGCAATTGAACCAAGACCCGCTACAACAAAAGCCATTATGACAAACTGATACCAATACTCTTGCTACGGTGGTCGAACCAAGAGCTGTTATGATGGATTGATACCAATACTCCCACTACAACAATCGAACCAAGACCTGCTATGGCGGACTGATACCAATACTTCCACTACGTAGTCGAACTAAACTTGCTATAATGAACTAATACTGATCCTTCTGTCCACACGATAGAGCCAACACCCACTATTGCAGACTTACACTCCCGCTCAAGGAGTCAAGTACATGCCCCCAAAAGCAAAAGAAGGGGTAGGTCCAAAATAAAACCTAACCTCTTGTGCGGAAGGGGGAGGCAAAAAAGGAGAAGGAAACCTCCCAAAGTAGAAGGGGGAGGTTAGAAAAATGAGAGAGAATGAACTCTTATGCGGAAGGGGGAGAATGAAGATAGAGATGGAGGAAAAGAGAAAGGGATCCCTTAGGTCAACACCCATCTAAAAGGTTGTCTTAGCAAGAAAGCATAGCTCGACCCGGACGGGCTTCGCGTCGACCACCACGGTGCCAACGACAATCACGTTGCCATGTAGGAATGCATGAAAAGCGACGTCCTTCGAAACCTCCATTCAAAGCTTCGAACTGTAGGGAAATCTATGGGTGACATCACATGTGCAGCAGAAGAACAGAAAACAAAAATTCCTAAATTTCCCAATGATGTGTTTGTCGTCATGTGAAATATTATGTTTTACCTAGGGAGATTGTATATCCCTGAATCACTGCAGATCAGTAGGAGAGAGTGAAGGAGGTCAAGCATCATCCTCTCTAGCGATGATCCACACAGCAGGGCTGCGACGACGCTCCTCAAATCTCTAGGCCTATTATCTGAGGAGGAGAAGGGGAGAGGAGGATAGGAGGTGGCAACCAAGAGACTTCTAGCCTATGAGTCTTTGGTTCCCTCATATTTATAGAGGTCTCATATCAACTTAACCCTAATGGATCCTGCCCTACTGGGTATTGGATCTTCATCCAACTACCCAAGCCTCTTAAATTAGTGGATCTCTATCCAATAATCTCTCATTGGCTCCTATTGGATCTTATCCATAGGATTCAATAATTCAGGAGCTTATTTGATATCCAATAAGATAAGGGCTCCGATGGATATCTCATATTCGAACCTCTACTCGTCGCAATGCCTATCATATGTGTATAACCCTCTAGGCCTAATATTGAGCTGGTCGTGAATCATACCTGACAGAACTTCTTCTGGCTCAATGAATTATTATCTATATAATAATTCACTCAATTCCTCGACTGCGGATGTACTAGGCCACTACGTCGTAGTCCCCAAACGATATAGGGTAATCCAATCTATTGGACATGTCTGTCCTTAGTTACCGTATATCTATAGTCCCTTATCCATCTAATACCCTAGAGACCATATACCGAGCATGGTATTGTCATGCCTATATAGTTTCTACTCGAGTCTCACTCTAATCGGATTCTCCCGGAGAATTCTCTCTCTTAATTCGAATGACCCTGGTCAGGGATTTGTCTAAGCAAGAATGCATAGGATATTCCTCTTATGACACTAAGAGCTAGTCCTCTATCGACACTCAATAGCCCTCGTAAGGTTGGCTACCACTCCCGATGACCGGTTGTGCTAGATCTGATACCTCCAAACCTATAAATCTGTTATCAAAAAGTGGAGTACTGGTTGACTACCACTCCCGATGACCGGGTGTGCTAAATCTGGGACATTCAAACCTATAAGTCCGATATCAAAGAGTGGAGCACTCATACAGGACATCCTTGGTATCTCAAGTCTAAGAACCAGATACACCACTAGGACTACGAAATCACTGTTTGACAATAAGGCATTATCAACCATTTAGCATTCCGTAAGCAGATCAATCAGTGAACTTATTCCCCAATGAGCACCTGTATTGTATCCCTAGTCTCCCCACATGAGCAGCTATGAGACTAGCTGCATCCATTATATGGACGGGTATATAACACACCAATCTGCTCGGTTATCTCGATGTCCCTCTCAAGTAACCTATGACCAGGATTATTTAGGATATGTGTTTAAAGACGAATTGATCTCATTATCGTGATCTCATCATGATCCGATTCTCATTGCACAGATCCATAAACATCACAATATATATATATATATATGCATATATGCAACAAGCAATATAAAGTGATAAAATGTTAAATAATATAATGAACAAAAAGAATGTGTATCATATCACATGTGCTATCACTCACGTGATTGGCTTATAGAGCACCTAGGACTAGCACGAAGAACGTATTTCTGGGGGAGACGAGTGATAGGGATGAACCCTTGCACCTCCTAGCTCTCCCTACCATGTAAGCAACACCTAAGCGAAGGCTCTAAGCCACCTACACCCTATGACCACTAATGAGATGTCACGTCACCTGCCCCAACTTCCCGAAGTGAAACTGTAGGAACCGCAACTCTTGCTCTATGTCTTACTTTCATCGTAGTTAATCCTGCACACTTAAAACAAAACTTTGATCGAGACAATTAATCCTAAGCAATTAACCAAGTTGTTTGCCATGTCATTGGTCCCTCGACACTTCATTCGATTCTTCGACGCATCGTCCTCTCTTGTGGCCTACTGCCTAATCGACCAGTTGACTCTGCAACTCCAATATCCTTAGCACAATCTCTGCTCTTCTTGGCCCGATGCCCGAATCCATGGCCCGAAACCTTCTACCGATATGTCGATCGATCCACCGGCCCGACGTCCAATCTTCTAACATATTCCTCCGGCTCAACATTATTTTTCAGCTTTAATTGTCTCATCCTGATCGAAGTATCCTGCGTCACTCAAATCACAGATTAAATCTTAAATATATATCAAGTGGTTTCATTATCAAAATACAAGATTCAATAGTATCAAATAGTAGAGTATTCAAACAGGATATCCTTAGTGTCTCAAGTATAAAAACCAAATACACTACCAAGACGACAGAATTAATGTTTAACAATAAGATATCATCAACCATCCAATATTCCGCAAGCAGAACAATTAGTAAACTCATTATCCAGTGAGCACCTATATTGTATCTTTAATATCTCCACACGAGCAGCTATGAGACCAGCCACCTCCATTATATAGACTGGTATATAGTATACTAGTATATTCGGTTAACTCGATATCCCTCTCGAGTAACCTATGACCGAGATTAATTAGGTTCTATGTTTAAAAGCGAATAGGTCTCATTATCACGAACATATCACAATTCGATTTCTAATGCACAGATCCATAAACATCACAATATATATATATATATGCATATATGCAACAAGCAATATAAAGTGATAAAATGTTAAATAATATAATGAACAAAAAGAATGTGTATCATATCACATGTGCTATCACTCACGTGATTGGTTTACAAAGCACCTAGGACTAGCACGAAGAACATATTTCTGGGGGAGACGAGTGATAGGGACGAACCCTTGCACCTCCCAGCTCTCCCTGCCATGTAAGCAACACCTAAGCGAAGGCTCTGAGCCACCTACGCCCTATGACCACTGATGAGATGTCACGTCACCTGCCCCAACTTCTCGAAGTGAAACTGTAGGAACCACTTATTGATCCCACAACTGAGAAATTAAACTTGGTTTTGCATTAATGGTCGTCAGCATAGCCCAACTTCACCAGTCGAACAAACGACGAGGGGACCATGCCTTGCTTTACCAGCTGGACGAACGACGAGGGGACCACACCCTGCCGTGCCCAAAGAAATAAGGAAACCCAATGGAGGTGTCATCACAATGGTCCCAAACGTTGCCCTAGGAGCATGCGCCAACGTACTCAGCGCCCAGGTATAAAATTCATGCCTCAGGCTAAGATGGAACAAATAGGCAGAAGAGACTCTTTACTCTCTTAATTTATTACTAATACTCTAATCTTCCTCCTCCTCTATTTTCTTGACTTAAGCATCGAAAGGGTCGAGCTAGGACACCCCCAACGCAGGCCTACTGTGCAGGGCCATCGACAAAGTTCGAAAGTGTGACCAAGAAGCTACCCGGCAAAGGAGATCACCCAGCTCCCAAACCAAGCTTCGTTACCCGAAGACTGAGCCACTCTTAGTATGGTGCCTTTCCCTACAATTTTCTTCGTCAACACCAACTCTCCACGTCAGCCAGGAAGAGTGACCAGAAGAGACCTACGCTTTCGACGGAGAACCAACCTAGTCGACCCACAATATCTGTGTGTTAACAAGTGTATTATTTTATGGTTTGTGATTCATATCTTATTAGTTTATTACTTTTTGTTTGAAATGAATGTTGCAGTTTCTCACAATTAAATTTTTAATATTGTTGATATATCTCATTTACTTGATACAAATAGAGAAAAAGAAATTTATGATGTTCGTTGTTTTCACGCATTCAACTTCAAGCATATTTTCTCTCACATCCTGATGCTGCTTGTATTCGGTACACTGTCCCATAGCAATTATTCACTCGAGGGTAATCGGCGTCCATTTCTTTATTGCCTCGACGATAACACAGACAGGACCATGTAGCGATGAAGAGTCATGTTTGCATTCAATGCATGGGACAAGGATTGCGACGAACGGCACGCAAGCAAAGCTCCGACCTCCGATGGCACGTGAGCGAGAAGTTCTCGGTCATGTCCAACTCATTAGGCTTCACTCCGTCTCTTTCCGGGAGCTCCCAATCGAAGTGGTAGAGAAGGGAGGCGAGGGGAAGCTCCACGCTCGCCATCCCGAACGCTATCCCTGGGCACATCCTCCTTCCTGCCCCGAACGGTATGAACTCGAAGTTGTTCCCCTTGAAATCGACCGTCGAGCTCCCCCGGTCGAATCTCTCCGGCTTGAACATGGCGGCGTCGTCCCAGTGTCGCGGATCTCTTCCCAAGGCCCACACGTTCACCAGCACCCTCGTCTTCTCCGGTATCTGGTAACCGAGAATCTCTCTCGGCTCCTGGCACTCTCGGGGGAGCAGCAGAGGAAGAGGAGGGTGCAGCCTCAGTGTCTCCTTAATGATCATCCTCAGGTAGTTCATCTCGTTGATGTCCTCCTCCCTCACCCTTCCCTTTCCTCCGACGGTCTCCCTCACCTCCTGTTGCACCCTCTTCATCGCACCTGGATTTCTCATCAGCTCCGACATGATCCACTCCAGTGTTGTTGCTGTTGTCTCGCCGCCCGCCCCAAATAGATCCTTCACGTTTCCATTCCAAAAGAGAACCGGGAATTAAAACAATCTGATGTCGTTGTCCTGTGAGATTAGGGTTAGGAAGCTTACCAAGATTATAGCTTTGACGGTCACGTCTGTGAACGCGAATGGCAGGCTGCCTTCACGTTGGACTTTGAGTAAGACATCGACCAAGTCCTCCTCCACTTGCTCGGTGGAGTTCCTCTCTCTGTGTTCCTGAATGATGCTGCTTAGCATCAGTGGCTAAACATTGTAAGTTTTGGTTCAAATTTTATGTGGAAAATTTTTGTAATAAATTTTATAATTATAATACGACAGATCCATGGAGCGAAGAAAATTAAGCACCTCCTCTTCCCGGATCGAGCGAAAAGACAGGACTCGCTTGATGCTCAGCAGTTCCAGTATGCTCATCTTCCTTACTTCCCTCCAGTAGGATCCGTAGGGGGCGAACGCGGGGCTCTTGTCGCCGTACGCTATGATCCTGATGGACGAAATCATCGGCCTGCTGGCGAAGCTGACGTCCTGGGTCTTCATGATCTCGGCGGCTGCTTCGGGGGAGGAGACGACGAGGGTGGGAACCTCACCGAGCTTTAGGAGCACGATGGCACCAAATTTCTCGGACAAGGCAGCGAGGGAACGATACGGCAACGGACCGAGGACATGGTGCAAGCTACCTATGAGAGGAAGCTTGAACGGACCCGGAGGAAGTCTGGCGTTGCCTCGCCGGCTGTAGCTGTGCTTCCTGAGTAGCAGCAGGAGGAGGACCACGAAGGAGGCGAAGAGGAAGGTGGTGCCGGTGACATCCATGGCTGTGTTGGGATGATGCAGAGGCCGGCCCTCGCTTTAGTATATGGTGCTCAGTAACTGACACGATGTTAAGATCAAGAATGTGGTTTCTGTGGAATCTAATTGTTGTATGATTCCAAGCTTTACACTTGAAATAAAGACAACGAGCGTGCCGTCTGTGACCATTGCAGCCCAAACTGCAGTTGAGTTGTCTCTATCGAAGTCATCTCCTGTTCCGTAATCATGTACGCGTTACTGTAGGAGTCATCACAAGAACTGAGACCTGCTCAGTATCGAAAACCAGTGTTCAAAGGACTAGTCGTCAAAGCTGATACAAGTTCATAAATGTAGGCGCGATTACGTGTTCTCGGGCCAACAATGAAGTCGATATATATGAAGCGTCTTATATATTAATATAATATAATATATATGATATTATATATGCTTAAACTCTTGAAGTTTCCGAAGTCAACAAAAGTTTCTAATCTGATAAATCCTTCCACTCAAATTGATTTTTAGCAACGAGAGGTACAAATATGTAATTAGACACTGTATATAATATTTCTTGAGGACAAATCATTTGAAGAGTCGCTAATCATCGATCCATATTGTTGAATCCCATTTATAGACTAAAAATTTCCTAACCCAATCATGTTAAGCTTAGAGCGTTGTCAAACCATACATAGGCCAAGTGAAGTTAACATGGACGAGGATTAAGATTGACCTTCAGATTGACAAAACCCTTACGAAACATGCGACAAGTCTATCGGTAATGGCAGGGCATGACAAACCATATCACATCGATGTTCTCAATTATTTCTAGCATTTATAATTACGTTTCCTTCAATGTGTGTTGAGAAAACGATTGAATCTTTTTTTATTTCAGGTCTTTGTCAAAATGTTTTTTTAACCCAATTTATATTGAAAATTTTGAGGTAATGAACACTTACTATTGTCCACGTTATAGATTTTTAATACTCATATTATATATATATATATATATATATATATATATATATATGTATGTATGTATGTATGTATATTTTAATTTATGATTATAATACATCTTAACATTTGATTCCATGTATCTTATTTTTTATATTTTACATTGTTTATTAATATTACAATGTTTTATTATTTTATATTGATATTATCTTACATCTACTATAGATTATATTTATTTTTCATATATATTTGAAATATTTTATATAGAGACTTAATAATTGATAACCTATTGAAGACACACGCAACAGCAACCAAATAGCACCAACATATAATATAACACATCTCCAACACAAAAAAATAGGAAGTCGAATCAATGTTATAACTCGAGTCCAATTTTACAAGCTCTGAACAGTTGCACAACAAAGGATCAAAATGGTCCACTATAGATCGAACTATCTCTCACAAGTGTCCACATGACACCACATTTATTTACAAGCCTAAGAAGGCCACCAAACCCAACTAAAATAACCTATTAAGCATTCGACTGTTCCTCTACATGCTGTGCAACGCATGAATAAATAGAAAGACACGGACATACATAAGTATTATATCAAACATCCTATTTAGAACTTTGTCCATGACAGAGAGGCGGTTTGTTGGCTTTAACGACGGTAACGTCGAGATCGAGGTAGTAGTGGAAGGCGACTTGCATCGGAATAGCTACAGCAGGTTGCTACGGGGGTCGTCGTCGACCGATGTCGCCCAGCCAAACTAATTTATAGATTAGAATAATTTGGAATGGATCGTTGCTACTTTTATACTTCAATTTTTTATCATCGAATTTCTTTGATATAATTATAAAAATAAAATATTTCACAACAATATTCTTATGATAAGATCTCAATATATTTTTACAATTAAGATGAATATATTCCCTTTTATTGGCAATATAGGTATTGACAAAAATAATTTTGGAATAAAGTCATGTTATGCTTCTTTCAAGTAATGGTGGGTGTTTCCATGGACATCAATATGCATCATATCCCCATGGAGTATTGGAGTGCCTTAAATCGTGTCTTGAATCATTTCTCGGTCAACTAGCAAATCCCAAATGCTTATTGACGCATTCACAACTAATCTCTCTTCCCAAATGCTCATACCGTTGCAATATTTTGTTTGGCTTGACATTGAAGCCCCCGAATTTTCGTCTTCCTCGTGGAAGACGCAGTCCAACTTGTCGGGCGGCAACGAAGAAGCCGGGCTCAAACAGATGGTGGCAGACACAACCCCGTCGTAAATTGGTTAAATGGGCTGAAACAGCAGGCGGAGCTGCTGGTTTTGACTGCCTCCGAATTCAAATACTGGACTGAAGCCCACAGAAACCTCCCCAACCTGCTTGTAAACACCCTGTCAATTCATTTATCTCTTCATCCTCCTCTCTATATAGCCAGCCCTTCACATGCACTCCTTTACGTGCCATTCCATCGCAAGAAAAGCTTCAGCGAATCGAATATCTTCCGATGGGTCGTTGGGTGAGACCAGAGGTACGTGAGTCTTCCTTTTCCTTCCCTTCTTCCCCTCCACGCCATGGATCATCGTCTTACGGCGGAAGCTCTTTGTGATCTCGACAGGTTTTCCCGCTCATGGCGGCGATGACCTTCGTGACGAGTATGTGCGTGTTCCAGCTCACGCGGAATATGCTCATGAACCCTGATGTCAGGTAAGTCGACGCACTTCTCTCGAATCCTTTGCAGTGTGATCGATCAGATTTTATCTGATAGTACCTGTTAGCTAAGCAACAACCATACTTGGAATGATATCAACCGATGAAGAAAACAAAGCTAAAGAGAGTTCTTTCTTTGCCTTGCAGGATCAACAAGACGAATCGCACCACAGCGGTGCTCGAGAACGCAAAGGAAGGTGAGAAGTATAGCCAACACAGCCTGCGCAGGTTCCTCAGCCATCGCCCCCCCGAAGTGTTTCCGGCTCTCAATCGCTTCTTCTCCAGCGCTGACGAATAGAGTAAAGCCAGCAAAGCAAGTATATGGTAGGATTGCTAGTGATGTGTCATGTCCATGTCTCTAAACTCTAGATTTGGAGTCCTCAGTTCTCTAACAAGTCTGTATTGGCGAATTCCTATTAAAGGAATAAACTAAGTCATGAAATGAGTTTAGAGAAAAATATATATCCAAGTTGTTATCGGAAGTTAATTATTTTTATTTAGATTAACTAAAATTGTTATCATTTTATTATCGGATTTTATGGGAACGACTGTCGGTTTTAATAGGCTTTTTACAGTGCGTGTTGAACCCTTTAATTAGATTTGAAATGAATTCAGATAAGAAAAATAGAAATCTAAATTAGATTTAGTATAAAATTCATGCATATCCATTATTAAATGATAATTAAAATGAGTGAACTTTTTTTTATACATGCATCAATCTCGCCTATTTAATTAGGGCTCTACAAAGAAAATTAATTTTGTATTTTAAGAACATTGACCCTATCAAGTCTTAGAATATTAAGGGAGTTTAGTGCGTCAGACGTCGTTGACACGGAACCCCGTTAGCCAATTTATACGGGCATGCACCTCTAACATGCTTGCTGAGGTGGCAGCATGTTGGGCGTCGGATTTTAGATGTACGATCAGGAGGGTTGGTCTACGGATAACTATTACACTCCGGTTGCTTCTACGGAAGCTGTTGCCGTAGTGGTCAGAATGGTCGAACCAGTTAACTCTCCGACAGTTACGCCTTCAGCGGAGATGACGCAGCAAAAGTTCGCTGAACACCCGTTTCGGCATTGCCGTCTGAGTAGTTCCCGTGTGATTGGTTGAAAGGCTGGGCCCGAAGTGGGGCACCCGTATAATGGGTGACTTACATAAAACAATGTGGATTATGGGTTGGTTTGCTCCATGTAAATGCTTGGTTGGGGAATTGATGCATCTTTTTGGATGGGTTTTAATGTTAGATGTAATGTCGTTACCACATCATCATCATCATCATCATATGAGTGTAGTTGATGAACGTGTGGATCCCAATTTGATAGACGATGAGTTGTTGACAATGAGGTTGAAAAGGAAGGAAAGTTAGGAGGAGTCTTTTGTAGTATGACCACCATCAGTTTAAATTATTGGGTTGGCAACATTCAGCCCATGGTGAGCTTTATCAGCTTACAGCTCACCTCGTTACTTAATCTAACCCTAATTCATATTAGAGGGGTGTGGGTGGCTATGTTTTAAAGGCAAAAAGTGAGTAGAAAAAGACAGCAACGAGGGAGAAGGCTGCAGCCACGTGATTCCAAAGAAAAGGAGAAGAACAAGGCATAAATCCAAGGAGAAAGAAAGGAAAGAAGACAAGAACAACGCAGAGAGACTGTTCTCAATCATTTAATAGTGTTTTCATCTCATGTTAGATCAGATCTACAATAGATTCTTACTGTGATTACTTGAGGATGATTTAGATATTGTGCACAGTGATGTGATCCTTGTATCCCAGTTATTCTTTTGTGATTATTGCTAGGGTTTTGAGCAAGAGATTGAGGTTTGTATATTCATTATTGTTATAGTGGATTATCTCTAGTTTGCCCCGTGGTTTTTACCTTCACATTGAAGGGGTTTTCCACATAAATCTTGGTGTTCTATTTTATTATGGTTCAATTTAATTCTGTTACGTATTATGGTCTTCTAGTACTTATTCATATACAAAAGTTATTTCTCTTTATATCTCATCAACTTGTATCAGAGCAGGGTTTTGGTGATTTAATTTTGTATTAGAACATAGAGGCCAATAGTGTTTCTCGTATGATTAGTTTGAATGGAAACAATTGGATGATATGGAAACCAAGAATAGAAGATCTCTTATATTGTAAAGATTTGTATGGACCTTTGTAGAGGGATAGTACAAAACCCACAACTATGACAGATGATGAGTGGAAGAGATTAGATCGAAAAACAGTTGGGTTTATTCGACAATGGCTTGATGATAGTGTCTTTTACTATGTTTCTACTGAAAGTTCTGCATATTCTCTTTGGAAAAAATTGGAAGGTCTCTATGAAAGAAAAACAGCTGGCAAAAAATCTTTTTTTATCATAAAACTTATGAGCCTAAAATATAGAGAGAGTGCTAGCATTTGAATGAAATGCAGAGTATCACTAACCAGTTATCCTCTATGAAAATGTCTCTTGATGATGAGTTGCATGCATTGTTACTTCTTAATTCATTACCAGAAAGTTATGAGACACTAGTAGTTTCTCTCAGTAATTCTGCGTCAGATGGTGTTGTCACCATGAGTCAAATAACAAGCAGTTTGTTGAATGAGGAGTTGAGAAGAAAGAATTCAGCAACATCCCAGAATGATTCACAAGCACTTATCTCAGAGAACAGAGGAAGGTCAAAATCTAGAAGCAATCCACGCATGGGTAGAAGCAAGTCAAGATCAAGAAAAGATATTGTTTGCTATAACTGTGGTGAGAAAAGACATTACAAGAACCAATGTAAGAAACCTAAGAAGAGTAAGAAAAAAGGAAAAGAAGTAAAGTCTATAGAGTCAAAAGATAATATCACAACTATAGTGCAGGGTGGTGATTATTTGATTTTGTCCTTCTGATGATATTTTTTCTTGTGTGTGTCAGTATCTTAAGTGGGTGATTGACACATGTGCTTTTTATCATGCTACACCACAAAGGGAGTTTTTTGCTACATACAGGACTAGAAATTTTGGTGTTATCAAGATGGACAACTATGATATGGCAGACATCATTGGCATGGGTGATATCTATATAAAGACCAACCTTGGTTGTAAGTTGGTGCTTAAGGATGCGAGGCATGTGGTTGACTTGAGACTGAATTTAATTTCAGTTGGAAGGCTAGATGATCAAGACTATGATAGTAGATTTTACAAAGGGCAATAGAAGCTCAGTAAGGGTTCTCTTATTGTGGCTAGTGGAAAGAAATGTCATACTTTGTACAGGTTGCAGGCTAAAGCTTATGGTGAGCAATTGAATGCTATAGAGAAAGACTTCAGCATTAAGTTATGGCATAAGCGATTGGGACACATGAGCGAGAAGGGGCTGCAAGCTTTTTCCAAGAGAGAGGTATTGCCAGACCTCAGAGGTACACATTTGAACTCTTGTATTGATTGTTTGGCTAGTAAACAACATAGAGTTTCATTTGCTAGTCCTGCTTTGTTTAGAAAAATATATGCCTTAGACCATGTTTATACAGATGTATGTGGTCATTTGAGGATAAAAACTCTTGATGGATCTGTTGATGTTTCTAGTATAAGTGGTACACTTTATTTTGTCACTTTTATAGATGATTTTTCTAGGAAAGCTTGAGCCTATATTTTGAAGACCAAAGATCAGGTTATCAATGTCTTTAAAGAATTTCATGCTAGGGTTGAAAGGGAGATAGAAAGACAATTGAAATGCATAAGATCAGATAATGGTGGTGAGTATACATGATTGTTTAATGATTATTGCAGGTCACATGGGATCCAACATGAGATGACAGTTCTTGTTACACCTCAACATAATGCTATTGTAGAGAGGATGAACCGTACCATCATGGAAAAGATCATATGTATGCTTTCACAAGCGAAGCTACCTAAAAGGTTTTGAGATGAGGCTTTGAGGACTGTAGTTGATGTGATCAACTTATTACCATGTACAACCCTAGATGGTGATGTTGCAGAGCATGTATGGTTAGAGAAAGATGTTTCCTACAAGCATTTGAGAGTGTTTGGTTGTCATGAATTTGCACATGTTCCAAACAATAAGAGGTTCAAGCTGGATGATAAGACTAAAGAATGTATTTTTCTTGGTTACTCACATAATCAATTTGGTTATAGGCTTTGAGATCCAGAAAAGCAGAAGGTATTTAGATGCAGAGATGTTGTCTTCTGAGGATCAAACCTTTGAGGATTTGAAGAATAAGGTACCAGCCAAGACTTCTACAAAAGGATTAGCACATTGTGACCCAATTACTCCTCTAGTATATCAGGGTGATGGGGGAGATGTGCAGGAAGATGATGTAGAGCTTGATGTTGATCTACCTGCAGGACATGTTGAGCAAGGAGAAGTTGGAGAGCAACTTCCCGCAGAACCTCAGTTGAGAAGATCTTCTAGACAACGTCAACCTTCTAGAAGATACTCTACAGATGAGTATGTAATGCTTACTGATGCAGGTGAACCAGAGAGTTACTAGGAAGCAGTTGAAAGTGAGCAGAAAAAGAAGTGGTTAGTTGCTATGCAAGAAGAGATGGATGCTCTTTAGAAGAACCACACTTATGATTTGATGCTACTACCAAATGGAATGAAGACCTTGAAGAACAAGTGGGTTTTTAGGTTGAAGACTCGAGAATATTGTTCTCAACCAAAGTACAAAGCTAGATTGGTTATGAAAGGCTTTGGTCAAAAGAAACGTATTGACTTTGAAGAGATTTTTTCTCCTATTATTAAAATGTCTTCTATTCGTGTTGCTCTTGGTATTGTTGCCAGCCAAGACTTAGAGGTTGAGCAGTTATATGTAAAGACAACTTTCCTTCATGGTGATTTGGAGGAGAAAATTTATATGGAGCAACAAGAAGGCTTCAAAATCAAAGGTAAAAAAAACTTTGTCTGCAAGTTAAAGAATAGCTTGTATAGGCTGAAGCAAGCTCTAAAACAGTGGTATAGAAAGTTTGATTCAACAGAAAATGAATACAAAAAAATAGCTTTAGATCATTGTGTATACATCAAATGATTTAGTGAGAATTTTATTATTCTCTTACTTTATGTTGATGACATGCTTATTATTGGGAAAGATATGTCTAAAATTGACAAGTTGAAGAAGGAATTGAGTGAGTCTTTTACAATGAAGGACATGGGGCCTGTAAAGCAAATACTGGGCATGCAGATTTCCCGTGATAGAAAAATTAAGAAGATTTGGTTGTCATAGGAGAAATACATCAAGAAGGTATTGGAAAGGTTTAGTATGAGCAATGCAAAGCCAGTTGGTTCTCCTCTTGCAGGTCACTTCAAGTTGTGCTCAGAACAGAGTTCGTCAAGTGATGAGGAGAAAGAGAAGATACAAAAGGTTCCTTATACTTCAGCAGTTTGAAGTTTAATATACGCGATGGTATGTACGAGGTCGGACATCGTATATGCAGTAGCTATTACTAGCAGATTTCTTACAAATCCAAGCAAAGAGCACTAGATAGCAGTGAAGTAGATTTTTAGATATCTCAAAGGGAGCTCTAAGGTTTGTTTAAGCTTTGGAGGTGGACCACCTGTGTTGACAGATTACACAGATGTATGAGATATAGATACGAGGAAGTCCACATCAGGTTATGTACTTACTTTTGCAAAGGGAGCTGTGTCATGGCAATCCAGATTGCAAAGGTGTATTGCTCTCTCCACCACAGAGGTAGAATATATTGCTGCTACAGAGGTATGCAAAGAAATATTATGGATGAAAGAATTCTTACAAGAATTGGGGCTGAAACAGAAAAATTATGTGGTGCATTGTGACAATCAGAGTGCCATCTATTTGTGTAAGAACTCAATGTTTCATTCCAAGTCAAAGCATATAGATGTTAGATACCATTGGATTCGAAATGTATTTGAAGAGAAGCAGTTACAACTTCAGAAAATTCACACAGATGACAACGGAGCAAACATGTTGACAAAGACCTTACCAAAAGAAAGACAGGAGATATGCTGACAGTTGGTCGGCATGACTTCATATTGAGGAGTCATGGGACAACCTCCCTTATGGGCTGAAGGGGGAGGTTGTTGGGCTGACATCCCATATTCAGCCCATGGTGGGCTTTATTAGCCCATAGTTTACCTCTTCACTTAATCTAACCCTAATTTATATTAGGGGGTGTGGGTGGCTGCGTTTTAGAGGCAAAAAGTGGGCAGAAAAAGGCAGTAATGAGGGAGAAGGCTGCAGCCACGTGATTTCAAAGAAAATGAGGAGAACAAGGCAGAAATCCAAGGAGAAAGAAAGGGAACGAAGACAAGGACAACGCAGAGAGACTGTTCTCAATCATCTAATAGTGTTTTCATCTCAGGTTAGATCAGATCTATAGTAGATTCTTACTGTGATTACTTGGAGATGATTTAGATATTGTGCACAGTGACGAGATCCTTGTATCCTAGTTATTTTTTTGTGATTGTTGCTAGGGTTTTGAGCAAGAGATTGAGATTTGTATATTCATTATTCTTATAGTGGATTATCTCTAGTTTACCCCTTGGTTTTTACCCTTCACATTGAAGGGGTTTTTCATGTAAATCTTGATATTCTATTTGATTGTGGTTCCTTAATTTCGTTGCGTATTATGGTCTTCTAATACTTGTTCACATACAAAAGTTATTTCTTTTTATATTCCATCATAAATAAACCCCGGAAGTAAGTAAGCACCACTGTTATAGCCATCACCGTTAATAACTTCACCTTTTTCGCTTTTTTTCTTAAAAGTATCTCTTTATCTGTAATTGTTCTCTTTGAATATGTTGCTCAATGAGTAGTATTACTAAAAAAAATATATATATATGTGTCAAAATAATTTATATGAAGAAATATATACGAGGAAAAAAAATCAAATACGAAACTTGTCAATATTATATGACTCAACATTTCTTCTCTGTATTCGTGAAAAAAGAAAATCAAGTTATTTATGAGAAACTAAAAGATTTCTGTATTCATGAATTAAATTTTAAGATATTCTTCATATTTCCAATTCATCATAATCTAAAGAAGAAAGGAAACCCGATGGAGACATCATTGCGATAGTCCCAAATGTTGCCCTGAGAGCATGCGCCAATGCACAACCTGTATTAAATTTTTCCACCACATTAGGTAAGAAGAGTCTCGATGGAAGCCCATCTGCTCCACTCAGCGCCTAGGTCTAAAAGTCATGCCTTGGGCCAAGCTAAGACAAATAGGCATAAGAGACTCTTTACTCTCTTAATTCATTACTGATACCCTTATCTCCCCGAGCCCCCTCCCCCCTCCTGTTTTTCTGATTTAAGCATCGAAGAGGTTGAGTCAGGACACCCCCAGTATAGACCTACTGTGCAGGGCCATCGATAAAGTTCAAAGGTATGACCAGGAAACTACTCAATTGAGGAAATCGCCCAGCTCCCAAACCAACTTTCGATACCCGAAGACTGAGCCACTCTTTACAATTTTCTTTGTTGGAACAAACTCTTCACGTAGGCCGGGAAGAGTGACCATAATAAACATATGCTTTCCACATAGAACCCACTAAGTCGACCGATAGTCGATCATATCTGTGTTAATAAGTGTATTATTTTATGGTTTGTGATTCATATCTTATTAGTTTATTATTTTTTGTTTGAAATGAATATTACAGTTTCTTATAATTAAATATTTAATATTGTTGATATATCGCATTTACTTGATACAAATAGAGAAAAAGAAATTTATGATGTTCGTTGTTTTCACGCATTCAACTTCAAGCATATTTTCTTGCACATCCTGAGGCTGCTTGTATTCGGTACACTGTCCCATAACAATTATTCACTCGAGGGTAATCGGCGTCCATTTCTTTACTGTCTCGAGGATAACACAAACAGGACCATGCAGCGATGAAGAGTCACGTTTGCATTCAATGCATGGGACAAGGATTGCGACGAATGGCACGCAAGCAAAGCTCCGACCTCCGACGGCACGTGAGCGAGAAGTTCTCGGTCATGTCCAACTCATTAGGCTTCACTCCGTCTCTTTCCGGGAGCTCCCAATCGAAGTGGTAGAGAAGGGAGGCGAGGGGAAGCTCCACGCTCGCCATCCCGAACGCTATCCCTGGGCACATCCTCCTTCCTGCCCCGAACGGTATGAACTCGAAGTTGTTCCCCTTGAAATCGACCGTCGAGCTCCCCCGGTCGAATCTCTCTGGCTTGAACATGGCGGCGTCGTCCCAGTGTCGCGGATCTCTTCCCAAGGCCCACACGTTCACCAGCCCCCTCGTCTTCTCCGGTATCTGGTAACCGAGAATCTCTCTCGGCTCCTGGCACTCTCGGGGGAGCAGCAGAGGAAGAGGAGGGTGCAGCCTCAGTGTCTCCTTAATGATCATCCTCAGGTAGTTCATCTCGTTGATGTCCTCCTCCCTCACCCTTCCCTTTCCTCCGACGGTCTCCCTCACCTCCTGTTGCACCCTCTTCATCGCACCTGGATTTCTCATCAGCTCCGACATGATCCACTCCAGTGTTGTTGCTGTTGTCTCGCCGCCCGCCCCAAATAGATCCTTCACGTTTCCATTCCAAAAGAGAATCGGGAATTAAAACAATCTGATGTCGTTGTCCTGTGAGATTAGGGTTAGGAAGCTTACCAAGATTATAGCTTTGACGATCACGTCTGTGAACTCGAATGGCAGGCTGCCTTCACGTTGGACTTTGAGTAAGACATCGACCAAGTCCTCCTCCACTTGCTCGGTGGAGTTCCTCTCTCTGTGTTCCTGAATGATGCTGCTCAGGATAGCGTCCATCTCGCGGTGTAACCTTGGCAGCTTGAGAGACATGCCGCTGAGCAGACTAACGAGCGACGACGATGGGAATAGGTCAACCAAGCTGAAGCCTCCCGATGCCTGCAGTCCTCGGTTTATCACCTGCAGGAACTGCTTCTGATACTTGCACTTCCTCCCGATGATAGCCCTTGCAGCTATGTCATTGGTCATCAGCACGAATTTGCTACTGAGATTCACGGTGGAACCACTGTTTGACGACAGATCCATGGAGCGAAGAAAATTAAGCACCTCCTCTTCCCGGATCGAGCGAAAAGACAGGACTCGCTTGATGCTCAGCAGTTCCAGTATGCTCATCTTCCTGACTTCCCTCCAGTAGGATCCGTAGGGGGCGAACGCGGGGCTCTTGTCGCCGTACCCTATGATCCTGATGGACGAAATCATCGGCCTGCTGGCGAAGCTGACGTCCTGGGTCTTCATGATCTCGGCGGCTGCTTCGGGGGAGGAGACGACGAGGGTGGGAACCTCACCGAGCTTTAGGAGCATGACGGCACCAAATTTCTCGGACAAGGCAGCGAGGGAACGATACGGCAACGGACCGAGGACATGGTGCAAGCTACCTATGAGAGGAAGCTTGAACGGACCCGGAGGAAGTCTGGCGTTGCCTCGCCGGCTGTAGCTGTGCTTCCTGAGTAGCAGCAGAAGGAGGAAGAGGAAGGAGGCGAAGACGAAGGTGGTGCCGGTGACATCCATGGCTGTGTTGGGATGATGAAGAGGCCGCCCCTCGCTTTAGTATATGGCGCTCAGTAACCGACAAGATGATAAGATCAAGACCGTGGTTTAATTGGAATCTAATTGTTGTATGATTCCAACCTTTACACTTGAGATAAAGACAACGAGCGTGCCGTCTGTGACCATTGCAGTCCAAACTACAGTTGAGCTGTCTTTATCGAAGTCATCTCCCATTCCTTAATCATCTACGCGTTACTGTCGGGTCATCACAAGAACTGAGGCCCTGCTCAGTAGCGAAAACCACGGTTCAGAGGAATCATCGACAAAGCTGATACATGCTCATAAATGTAGGCGCGATTACGTGTTCTCGGGGCATCAATGAAGTCGATATATTTGAAGCGTCTTTTATATATATATATATTGTTGAATTCCATTTATATAATTAAATTTTACTAAC
Organism: Musa itinerans; assembly: GCA_001649415.1. NCBI lineage: Eukaryota > Viridiplantae > Streptophyta > Magnoliopsida > Zingiberales > Musaceae > Musa > Musa itinerans. The sequence goes on along the minus strand of LVTN01002072.1, from coordinate 14,238 downwards.
CCAATCATGTTAAGCTTAGTGCGTTGTCAAACCATAGGCCAAGTGAAGTTAACATGGACGAGGATGAAGATTGACCTTCAGATTGACAAAACCCTTCCGACACATACGACAAGTCTATCGGTAATGGCAGGACATGACAAACTATATCACATCGATGTTCTCAATTATTTCTAGCATTTATAATTACCTTTCCTTCAATGTGTGTTGAGAAAACGATTGAATCTTTTTTTATTTCAGGTCTTTGTCAAAATGTTTTTTAACCCAATTTATATTGAAAATTTTGAGGTATTGAGCATTTTTGGTATCGGTCTAATATACTATTATATATATATATATATATATATGATTATAATACATCTTAACATTTAATTCCATGTATCTTTTTTTATATTTAATATTGTTTATTAATATCAAAATGTTTTATTATTTTATATTGATATTATCTTACATCTACTAGAGATTATATTTACTTTTCATACATATTTGTAATATTTTATAGAAAGGCTTAATAATTGATAACCTATGGAATACACACGCACCAACATATAATATAACACATGAAGTAGAACCTTAGCTTGATTTATCAATTGGCACTCATGATTATAATTATCATTTTTATTTATTTTTTAAATAAATTTTAGATTTTATCATGTGAGGAGAATCCCAATCCACCATAGCTCTTGTTTGTTATAAAATGTTATGGTCTAAGTCTAATTGGTTAATTGATCTATCAACTTCATTTGACTTAAATCATTAATCAAAATATATAAGTTAAAATTGATAATAATATATCATCCTTATAAATCAATTTTAACTTTATTAATTTTTAATATGAGACTAATTGAAAGTTACACATAGTTAGTAAATCGATAATAAGCTGAGACTTGACTGGATGGATATCTAATCAGTTATATGGTCTACAAAATTTGCTAATCAGATAAATCCTTCCACTCAAATTGATTTTTACCAACGAGAGGTACAAATATGTAATTAGACACTGTATATAATATTTCGTTTAAGTATAACATTTTGAGGTAATGAACACTTACTATTATCCACGTTATAGATTTTTATATACTAATATATTATGTATATATATATATGTGTGTGTGTGTGTGTGT
>LVTN01002071.1:7381-46049 GCA_001649415.1 Musa itinerans | reverse complement strand
AGTTTCATCTGTATTTGTATAGCAAGAGCCGAGCTTGTCGGATTGGCGAGAGGCAAATTACTTATGGGGACCGGTTGACTTTCTTTCCTTCCCGCTTCCCTTGATACCGAACACAGGACGGATTCTACTGCTTTGAGGCGAGGAGAGGGAGACAATTCAATACCGGAGTTAGATTCGATGAGAGCCATAACTGTATTTGTTTACACTTCATTCATTCTTTATTTGACTATGGGGAGGTTACCCACAAGACCTAGGCTAGGCGTGGAGGGGAGTGGATACCTGACAAGCCCCGCGCTTGACGCTAATTGCTTAAGGGCACAGGTTAACGGATGGATGACACTTATTGAACTGCAACTACCCATATTATTATGGAAGGTAGAAAACTAAGGATAAGCATGAAGTTAGATGAGCCGAATTCAGTTCATTGTTGCCAGTTGCCATGGGTAAGTAGATTAGCCTCATGAAGTTAGATAAGCAAGAGTCGAGGCCCTTATTGTAAGTTACCCCGAGTTTCATCAGTTCAGCTCTCCTATATAAGATAGAAATCCAGTGGATAAATACATTCTACTAATTAATAGAGTCAAGGAAGAGACAAGCTGATAGTTTACTTTTTCACTCCAGTTGCAGCAGAAGCACCAAAAGAAACAAGACTGTCTTCATGGCGAACTAAAGCTTCAAAGCCTGTCATGAAGGAATTACAGAATTGAACTATTAAGTTTAAGCTCACTAACGCCTTTAACTCGCTACCGCGGCAGCGAATAAAGGACTTCGTAATAACTCATACAAACCATATTAGTTCTGTCATTTCTATGTTTTTGTAGTAGTGACTTGGTCATTAGTAGTTGCTTGTTGAATGAAACTACTAAGTATAAGAATGAACCAGGATATTTTGATGTTTTCCCATGCAACATAGCTCCTGCCGCGCAACTAGTTCACTGACGCCAATTACTTAAGCGCACTGGACTCGTTAACCAGGCAAGCAACAACTACTATCAAGGCAGAGAGAGGAGACAACCCTACTGATTATAGGCAGAAATAAATTGTAGAATAGGCGTAGAGGATTGGGTAGTCAATAAGATAATTAGAGAAATTGTCATGAATTACCAATAAATCTGACGAGGAACAGGGGGACCCATTCTTCTCTTCGCAAATGATAGAACTTGTCTGGCTTTCCTTTATCCCTATTATGTTCTTTGCTCTCACGGGGAGTAGGCGTTAGTCAAAGTTTCCACAAATATCCTTCATATGCTAAGAAACCAGGAAAGCTTTACTTATCAGTGCATGAGGAATTCCAAGTGGAAAGAGTGTATGAAGTGGTCAAAAGAATGGACTTTATTAGGACTTTACTAATAGGAGTGCACAAGAAGAGCGGATATGCCAAGAACCAATTCCATAGCTATGGATTCCATTCCTTCATTCAAAGCTGAACCCGAAATAGCCTATTCTCCATTCCTTCATTCAAAGCTGAACCCGAAATAGCCTATTCGATGTCATCTTACTTGTCCTCTTCTCATTCAACCTAAAATAAGACTCGTACACAAACTATGGCTTAAAGAGCGCGCTGCTTATTCCCCTGCATTTTAGCCTTTACTGCTCGATGCTTTGAATAGCCCTACCCTAGTTCCAGTTAGTTCATACTACCCGCTCTCGCTTACACTTGCCAGCTGACTCATTTCCTAATTGGGATATCATTCCTATAGCTTGTATTCCTTACTTTCAAAGGTGAGAGACAGAGCCAAGAAACTACTTATGAGCAAGTCCTGATTACGCCAAGGCACTACTTAAGAATGGAATGGAATTAGTTTACTTACAGCAATTTGTACATCTTATATATATTGACTTATCTGTGAAAATACAAAGGATCTATTTAACCTGTTCTCGAGTACGGGATCGAGCGCTACTAAGTGGTCCAACCCCAAGTAAAAGGCGTACAGAAGCTGTGCGAGCGAGGGGAGTTTCAATTACAACTTTATAGAACATGCCCTACACGATTAAGGAAAGAAGATAGTGTACTTGCAATTAATAAGTTCTGGCTTTCTGAAATTAGGATTCTTTGGGTAGTTATTGGTGGAGCTGTTCATAGGGAAATGTTCTTGGTTACTTGTGTCTGCTTGTCTCTTTGCCTTGGTTACTTGTGTCTGCTTGTCTCTTTGCCTTGGTTACTTGTGTCTGCTTGTCTCTTTGCCTTGGTTACTTGTGTCTGCTTGTCTCTTTGCCTTGGTTACTTGTGTCTGCTTGTCTCTTTGCCTTGGTTACTTGTGTCTGCTTGTCTCTTTGCCTTGGTTACTTGTGTCTGCTTGTCTCTTTGCCTTGGTTACTTGTGTCTGCTTGTCTCTTTGCCTTGGTTACTTGTGTCTGCTTGTCTCTTTGCCTTACTCTTTGAATTCTGTGTTTGCCAGTGCATCCAGGGTAGTAGATCGGAATGAAACTAAGTAGACTCGGAATGGTAGACTCGGAATGGAACCCCTCCCCTGTAGCTACAGAATTGACCTGGGTAGTTGAGGATAAGATTAAGAATATGTTTTTGTAGCAGTGTATTGGCCGGCTTGCTTAGTTGCTTGGCTATCCGTGTCTTGGCAGATAGGGGTTGTTTTGTTTACTTACTTTGCGGGGTAGGCTTATTCCTCTGTTACAAGGGTAGTTGTTTCAGTCAGTTAACTAGACCCCATTTATTAAGTCTTCCCAGCTATTGGAGTACTAGATCAGAATAGATCAGAATCAAACGAGTAAGTCACGAGTAAGTCCAAGAATGAAACTCTACAGACTAAAGAGTGGAGCTAGCAAGGGAAAGAGCTAGTAAGAAGCTAAGAATAAAACAAAGGAGTCAAACAATGAAACCAGGTAGTGCAAGGCTATAGCTACTAATAAGCCTACCGATAACACCGCCAAGTCTTGTGTTGCTAAGGAAGGGAAAGAATTGAACTCTCCAGTAATTTAGTTCATTGACTGAAACCTGAGTAGGGGAAGTTAGAATGCAACACAAGGGAAGGGAGTCAAAGAGCGGAGCTGGTGCCAACCAGACTGATGCTTAGGTGTTAACAGACTGATCAATGTATAAGTAGTTACAGACTGATGCTAAGGATACTGATTCCCTTACCAATTTCTTAAGTCTTCGCTGTCGTTAGGTTGTACTTAAGCCTGAAAGCAGTGGATCTAAGCCTGAAACAAAGGCTTTCAGCACCTTTACTGAATTTCTACCCGACCCGAGTCACAGAATGGAGCTGACCAATCCGAGGCTTAAAGCAGTTGCATCCAAGACTGAAGCTAAGGAGTCCAAGGCCAAGCAACGAGCCAAGCAACTACAATTCACAGAGCCAGAGCCAGCAGCTGGGGCTTGCTTCATTCTGAAACTTATGAGTGCAATTCTCCCTTTCGTGTTAGGTTCGGGAAGCTCTTCAAGGAGTTGGCTAAAGTAAGGGTAGTAAGGAGTTGGCTAAAGTAAGGGTAGTAAGGAGTTGGCTAAAGTAAGGGTAGTGGTCCAGCCCTTGAGTAAATGGTGTGAGTTGCATCCCTAGTTTCAAACTTCATAGTAGGGCTCGGAGTAAGAGCAAGAGTAGGAAGTCCTGCTCGAGTTGAATACCTTGTGGAATCCCCAGCTCCCGTTCATAAATACGGAGTGAGAGTTAGTGCGGGGCGGGTGAACGACTGACTTGGCGGGTAGGCTCGGGAAGCAGTTCAGGAGGTAGGAAAGTCGGAGTTAAGGAAGTAACTAGGCCAATACCAATTTCTTAAGTCTTCCCCGCGCAGCTATGTATATTATTGAACTCAGAGGTTAGCTTGTAGTAACAGGAGCAGGAAGGTATCCAACTACATACTTAATTGAAGTAGTGGTTAGTTGATAGAGCAAGAGAGGGCAGGTTAGCTAGTCAATCTCATTCCACTCCTATGTTGGTCAAGTAAAGGCTTTGAGGCGGTAAGTAGAGATGTCTGTTGCCTGAGTTCGGTAAGTTAAGAGCCAAGCAAGCTGACAAGTGGACAACCACTCACTTTGCTACCTTTTTTACCGGGTTTCCATGAAAAGATAAGAGAAATGGATCGGTTCAGGAGGGAAAAGACCGAAGCTATGATAAATCCCGGGTTTCATGAACTTTTGAAGCGAAATTGACCTCGATAGGAGGGGCCAAGCTTAGTAGTAAGTTGCTAGGCAGGAGCTCTGACCGAAGCTATGAAAAACCCGTGTTTTGGTGACTCGAGTGAAGTCCTTTGCCCCAGTTCCAGTTATTATGCCAGCAGGGTTCAATGAATTGGAGTTGAAAGAGCAAGAGGTGAGTCCTAGTTTACAGAGGATAGGATTAGTTCCCCTTATATTAAGTTGGAGAAGCTTCATCTGCAAAAGGAGAAATCAGTGCTATCTTGCCTCCCTCTCCTCTGGCTCAGCCAAGCACTAACGCTAAAGAACCGCTAGTGTTCGCAATACCTATGGCTCTTATACCTGCATTCTTACTTGCTTCATTCGGCTTAGTAGTAGTTTTCTTCTTACTTAACGGGAAGAGAACTAGGGAAGGAAAGAGCATTAGGCACTGATTCTATCATACCTCTGGATGCGCTAGAGAGTTTCCTATTCCAGAGATCAGGATCAGAACAACAAGTGTCATATTGATCATGGCTTAATACAAGCACAATCCACTCCCTCTCTAAACCTACCCGAGTAGCTGAATTAAACACTACCCTGCCCTCGTATTTGAGTATTTGAACGAAACAAGGCACCCGCCCCTACTTCTTTTGTTTGAGCACCCGCGGAACAAATCTTCAAAAAAGTGAAAAACAGGTGGCCAAGACATTAGTACCTACACAGTAGAGGAAATCATACTAAATGATATATTCTCTTCTTATAGGATTCTATTTAGGTATGATGAAACTAAAGAAAAGTCAAACTACTACCGGGATGCAACTAGTGGCCAACCACCCCTGTACTCATTATTGCCCACCTCTCCTAAAGCACTGATACGTAACTGCTGAGGTTGTACCCTATCGGATCTTATTAATGCATATCTTATTAATAACAAGGAGAACTGGTTCCATTCGGTATTAAACAAGAACAGGAGCTGTACTACTACATGAAACTAGGGATTCCACTAACTACTACTGATGAAACAGGACTACTCCCTTGCCCACCTCTCCTCTTTATAGAGCCAAGTTCGGGAAGGGAAGGTAAGATTCGGGAAGGGAAGGTCAGAATCAATTGATGAAGAAGCCTAAGATGGAGCAGGAGCAGTGTATTGAGTTTTTTCTATACCGCATGTGTTTGATGGATTCCATTCCCATTCAGGGGTGCTCGTTTCATCGAGTGTTTCATCTGTTTCATCCCGCCAAGCTACTACTACAAAAGGCCAAGCAACTACTCAACAAGCAACTACACAGGGCACTAGTAGTATATCATTTAGTAGGGTAGTGGGGAAAGCCCTTATTGGGAAATCTATCTACAGTCAGTTGACAAACTAGGCGAAACTCCTTACTTACAGCAATTAACTTAAGGGCACTGGACTCGTTAACCAGGCAAGCAACAACTACTATAAAGGCAGAGAGAGGAGACAGCCCTACTGATTATAGGCATAAATGAATTGTAGAATAGGCGCAGAGGATTGGGTAGTCAATAAGAGAATTAGAGAAATTGTCATGAAATACCAATAAATCTGACGAGGAACAGGGGGGCCCATTCTTCTCTTCGCAAATGATAGAACTTGTCTGGCTTTCCTCTATCCCTATTATGTTCTTTGCTCTCACGGGGAGTAGGCGTTAGTCAAAGTTTCTACAAATATCCTTCATATGCCAAGAAACCAGGAAAGCTTTACTTACTTATCAGTGCATGAGGAATTCCAAGTGGAAAGAGCGTATGAAGTGGTCAAAAGAATGGACTTTATTAGGACTTTACCAATAGGAGTGCACAAGAAGAGCTGATATGCCAAGAACCAATTCCATAGCTATGGATTCCATTCCTTCATTCAAAGCTGAACCCGAAATAGCCTATTCTCCATTCCTTCATTCAAAGCTGAACCCGAAATAGCCTATTCGATGTCATCTTACTTGTCCTCTTCTCATTCAACCTAAAATAAGACTCGTACACAAACTATGGCTTAAAGAGCGCGCTGCTTATTCCCCTGCATTTTAGCCTTTACTGCTCGATGCTTTGAATAGCCCTACCCTAGTTCCAGTTAGTTCATACTACCCGCTCTCGCTTACACTTGCCAGCTGACTCATTTCCTAATTGGGATATCATTCCTATAGCTTGTATTCCTTACTTTCAAAGGTGAGAGACAGAGCCAAGAAACTACTTATGAGCAAGTCCTGATTACGCCAAGCCACTACTTAAGAATGGAATGGAATTAGTTGACTTACAGCAATTTGTACATCTGATATATATTGACTTATCTATGAAAATACAAAGGATCCATTTAACCTGTTCTCGAGTACGGGATCGAGCGCTACTAAGTGGTCCAACCCCAAGTAAAAGGCATACAGAAGCTGTGCGAGCGAGGGGAGTTTCAATTACAACTTTATAGAACATGCCCTACACGATTAAGGAAAGAAGATAGTGTACTTGCAATTAATAAGTTCTGGCTTTCTGAAATTAGGATTCTTTGGGTAGTTATTGGTGGAGCTGTTCATAGGGAAATGTTGAAACGAAATAAGAGCTAGAAGTGCCTTGGGGCGGCCGTTACTGGCCTGTTTGCTATGTGTTTGTAGTAGTGACTTGGCCGGGCTTACTACCTATTCCTTTAGCCTGCCTATACGGTATATCAAACCAGAACCACAGCTTCTCATAATGTTCCTTATCATAAAGTCAAGAAACCAACTAATACTTAGTTTAATCAAAAAGGGAATAGCGAGACAACAAATAAATATCCCGGGACCAACTATGACTTGACATGCCTATCAGTATTACCTTCCCAGCTAGCAGTCTTATATTACTTGCTTTTGGTCTGAAGCTCCTTGTTTCTCTTTCTTTAGTTCGGGATCTAGGCCTACTCTACTTGGTTTCACCCCCGTGTACTGCTTACTTGCATCATGTAAGGCAGCTTTGATTCTTCGACTCATGCCTCTCAGCCTTGTTTTAGGTATTTCTTCCTGGCTCTTATTCTTACTATCCTTCCCATTAGTCTGCCCTCCTTTATGGCATTCCGACTAAAGAGGTTCAATCTTATACTTACAACTATGGGAACGGGAACACCGCCCTACCGATAAGAATCCATCTGGAAATCCAGAATAATAGGGGTGTGTGTTCCATAGTATCGGAATGTAACTAAGCGTTAAAAGAATCAATCTAGAAATCCAGAATGCAGGAAAGGAGCAGTGCCCATACAACTGTAACAAATACAATGGTAAGAATTAACCTCAAACAGAAGAAATGAACTTAGTATCGGAATGTAACTAAGCGTTAAAAGAATCAATCTAGAAATCCAGAATGCAGGAAAGGAGCAGTGCCCGTACGACTGTAACAAATACAATGGTCAGAATTCACCTCAAACAGAAGAAATGAACCAGTAATTGCAGGAATGGAGCTACTGGCAAACAGGCTAACTGTCCTTACTCCTAGATACCTTGCACTTCATTCTATATCTCTTTGCTATTGGTCTGTTACGATGCCTTTCACTTTGAAAAAACGTCTTTTGTATCGGCATAAAATGCATTATAGGCTCTCTTAGGCGCCCTTATATTAAGTCGTGGATTAGCTATCCAAACAAATAAGTGACGTTATAGTGAATTTGTAACTAATATATTTCTGATAAAGGAAAGGCTTTAATCCACTCTGATGCCAACAAGGATCGAACCACTGCTAGAAAGAAGAGAACCTCTGATAGAAAGGCTTGCTTTACGGTATCTGAGAATAGGGCTAAGGTCTAGCTTAGAATAGGGCTAAGGTCTAGCACAATACCTGAACTACAAAATGGGAATTACACCAATACAAATCATAATAAACTATCCTGGGAGTAAACCTTAATTACTAGCTTCACAATGGCACTAGATACTCAGACTCTTCCCATACTGCCCTCAATGCTTAAGTTCAATTGCTAGTGTTACTTGACTCTTTCTCTAAATCGAATTCTGCGCAACTCGCCAAGTAACTACAGCTAAGCTAACGCCGATGAAGGATAGGCTCTCTGTATGATAGAATCGGGTAACTCACCCAATAAGATAGGAGCGGGTAACTAATATACGTGACTTGCCTGCCGAAAACTGGAATAGTCATAGAATAGGAGTGGGAGTGATAGTTGCAAGAGGTATGTATAGGAGCCGAGCTTTTTGAGTAGTTTCTTGGTTGCTCCTCTAAGAATTGAGTGTAGACAAAACAAATACTGATGCGTAGGCTATTCTCACTCCACTTTATTTCCTTCTTGCGCCCTAGCTACTGACTCAGGAATGGAATCTTTCTCTTACTCTTATTACCTGCTTTACTCTTATTACCTACCTTACTCTTATTACCTGCTTTTATACAATGCTTGCAGTTTCCTTTCCACTGATTCCTCTCGGCTTCAACTTCAAGTCATCATTCGGCTTCTTCAATTCTATTCTCTATTTTTATAGTCAAATAATATATGAGAATAAGTTGGAAGGTACGAGAAAGTGTATGTTGAGATAGAAGGGGTCACAAACCTAGTTCCCTCAACTCTCAAGGCAGAGTTCAACTATAAGGGGAGAAACATAAGAATGAGCCCGGTATTATATAATTGGGTAACCGACCATATTTGTAGTATACGCTTGTCCCGTTGCTTGGCCCTGAATGGATTAGCCACTTAGAATCAACAGGTTCCACAAAAGGGAAAGCTTTCATTTCCGTGATGAGGTCGCAAATAGGGTGCGCAGAAAACAAGATCTAAGAATACGAAGGGAAGCCCGGAAGCCGGAAGCGAAGGAAGTGCTGCTATCCACAAGGAAGCTACTTTCCTTCTTACTAGCAATCAAAGGGAATGACCTTACCTTCTTACATACTAGCAATCAAAGGGAATGACATGGCAAAGCCTTTAGCACAAAAAAGCAATCAAAGTCAGAGGAAAAGCCCAAGCCACGAAAGGAATCCATCTCGACTTACTAGATTGAGAAAAAGCGATCTCGATAAGATCTATCTTTCTAAACCAATCTATCACTGGCACTGGAACGAACCATTTAGTCTACTGGACAGCGTCGTGATAAAGTGTCTCTCTTACCAGATGATTTCCATTCGATTAATGTGCGCTCGTATGGGAGTAGAAGCCGCGACTTCCCTCGAGAGAAACGACTCTCGCAAAGAACCTAATATTCTAGACGTAAAGACTCTTCCTTCTAGCTAGTTAGTTTCTTATTCTCGGACCATAGGTGGGTTTGAGCTTTCTTCTTATTTGGAAATAGTCCTAAATGCATGAAAAGTGGACCATAGGTGGGTTTGAGCTTTCTTCTTATTTGGAAATAGTCCTAAATGCATGAAAAGTGGACCATAGGTGGGTTTGAGCTTTCTTCTTATTTGGAAATAGTCCTAAATGCATGAAAAGTGACCATAGGTGGGTTTGAGCTTTCTTCTGAATTTAGAAAATAGATGTTACTTAGCCCTTTCCCAGAGAATCCTTAAGGATAAGGAAAGGATTAGCCCATCAAATCTCAAGTTTAGGGAATCAGATGAGTTATAACCAATGGACTTCAGACACTGGCTAACGCTCTAGAAAGCCCTTACTTATATTCCTCCTGACTCCCTGACTTCTGTTCCTCCTTATACACTTCCAAATGGAGAGTTCATAGACCATGAGAAATCCACTCCTTTTGACTCACAAGGGAATGGCCAAGCTGAGTCTACCAATAGGGATCCGCTCGGGAAGAGGAAAGAATGATAGTAAGTAGGTGATTTGGATCCTGGCCTAGCTAAACGCAACGGAAAGGAATAATCGCTTTCATCATAGAAATAAGTCCACTTTTTGCCAGATATGCATTTCCTCTTGTAAACCAATTGGACGAGGAAAAGGAAATAAAAAGGGAAAGAGAATTATGGAGGTTTCATCAACAGAGTCAAGCAGTGCTTTAGTGCTCCAATTTCGTCTTATTACTAGGACTTATGGGGCACCTTACGATTTAAATGAAGGTAGTATAGGCTTTTCTCAAATGAAGGTAGTACAGGCTTTTTCAGTCTTCTTTTTGATTGGTAGGAAGTTGTCATCCTCGTTGTAATGGGTAGCGGTCCTTCACCCGTTCTTACTATGCGCGCATATCTGTTATTCTTAGAGATCGGGCTATTCAGGCATGAGCTTGAAAAGGACGAGGTTACCTAGATTGAATTCCCTGTGATTTCTTTGATTCTGCAATATTCCCACTTCCATTTATGGAACTGCCACTTTCTTATGGTAGGAAAGACCTGTCCTGTGATAATCTCATATATAAAAGGATATCATATGCGAAAAGAGCCCTTCCAAGGCAAGTAGGAAAGAGGCTTTGATTGACCTCTTATCTTTATATTTAAGGCACCTTTGTCAAATGAAGGACCACAAGGCCTAGGGCTGGCTGGTAGACTAGCAGGTATGTCGAAAGTCTGAAGGGAATTAATACAACGAACGGGTCAGGTTTCTAATTAAGTAATTAATACAACGAACGGGTCAGGTTTCTCATTCTATTGGGAACACATATGCTGGGGCTTCCTTTAGCTTTGATTGTGTTTTCTTGTATCGGTTTCTTTCAGGCATGGCATCTCTATTAGAAGCTAGTCTTTCTTTTAGGGCTGCATTCCAATATTCAAGGCAAGTGGAAAGCTACATAAGAAAAGCATGCTTCAGATAGTGTTGATTCAAGGCAGAAATGTAAAAGTCATAGAACCCTCCCTTCCGGCAAGAAAAATCCATAAGGCTAGGCTGTACCGCACGGGATTGGAATTCCCATATATCTCGTGACTCTCGCATTCAAAGGCATAATCAAATAAAGAGGGCTTCTCGATGTCTGAAAGAACCTATGCACTTTTTGACTAGGCTCAAAAGGATCCCCTATCTGGTTAACTGCTTGAGGAGTGAGTGCCGATGTAAGGCTTTTCCCCCACCACGCCCTGGCAATGTCTCCTTTGATGAAATGTTGCTTGCTTTTTCATACAATTGAGTGTTAAAATATTCTCTGCTCCTAACTGTCCCAAGGGGTCGAGCCATATGTTTCTAAGGATGTTCTTGTGTAAATCATATGCCAGACAATAGAACATTTCCTGTGGTCGGGCATACAATAGGTCATCCATCAGTCCATTGAGGTTTTCCACTTTATCCACAACACATGTGTGGTACCCATTATCAAAGCAAGAGCGCCTCGAGGGCGGGCATCTCCCCAAAGGGTTACTGGGATATTGGACTGCATCAACTCTTTTGTGGCCTGATATCCTTCCTGACCATGACAAGGGCCAGTGCTGCTGTAGATAAAGGATTTTCTGGACTTTTCTCTCTTGAAGCAGGGAGCTGCTTTGAGCCAATTGCACATGAAGATCTAGGTAACGAGGTTTGTCCCACTCAACCAAGCTGATCTGTATGCCTATGTGATCGATCAAATCATTCTGAGGTAGCATTCAGGTGTGCAGCCGGAGCTCAACAATCTCAGCGGATAATTCCCATGCTTTTTCGATATGTAGTGCGGAGATAGACGAAAGAAGTTGTGTCACCTGTATCAACCCTGACTAATAGTATACTTTCACTAATAAGCAAGATTGACCCGCCTTAGTATACTTTTGGAACAAATAAACAAGATTGACTTGCCTCAGTATACTTTCACTAATAATAAAGATTGACCTGACCCGCTAACCGCTGCCTCACTTCGATCTCCCTCGAGTCCCATAACCAAGAGAAGTTCAAATAGGATTTCTTAGACTAATTCGCTTTCTAACTAGTTGTTCTAAAGGATAGTAGGAACTCTTTCACATATTGATTAGTTTGGGGCTGGGGCTGAAATGCCTTAGCCAAAGTCAACCACTCTTTAAGTCAACTATACTCAAATGGGCTTTGCAACTACCATTCTTTATCGATTGAAGGCAGAAGAAGAGAACTCCTCAGGGATAAGAGAAAAGAGAACTACCTATAGCTATGAACTACTAGTAAACATATACTAAAGAGACTTAGCTTGCCAATTGAACTAGATCGCTTTTCTATCTAGTAATTCGAACATCGCTTGACTTTCTTTGCGTGCAGTTATTTGCGCTTGACTTTTCAATGTATTTCTCCTCAGGACTTTCGATAGGGTATGGATTCATGTGGTCTGTCTATGGGCGGTCCCCGCGGTCCCCTTAAATAGGTATTCCCACGCTGTCCATTATGATAGAGTAGCGAAAGTCTGTATCCTTGACTAGTTGATTGGCCCCTCGCTTCTTGAGTGAAGTGAACCCAGCGCTACCTTTTATTACTTATATCGGTCGCTAGACTCCAGTACTCTATTTCATTATTTCCCTCTTGTAGCTTTAAGAATGCATTTTCTCTCTCTCTCTTGCAATAGTATATAAGATCTGATTGTAACATTATCTAAATTCTATTTTTTCTGAGACCAGACCGGCTTTCAACTCTTATTCATCTAGTGCACATAGCATATAACTGGAAAGTCACAAAACTCCAATAGTGCACATAGCATATAACGGGAAAGTCACAAAACTCCAGTAGTGCACAATCATAAGTAAAGCTTTTCTAAGATAAAAGCACATATGATATAATATAAGAAAGTAACGTAGAACTCTATGCTTTCCTTAGTTTGCTGGGCCCAATATCTTTCCTTTCGATGAGGAGAGTATTCGAGAGAAAAGCAAAAGAAACTAGTAAACCCATGAAGAAGAGCCTGTTGGTAAGTATATAAACCACTAACAACGAGGAAATCTCTTTCCTGATCTGATCTTCTCCCTTTTAGTCAGGTTCGTTTGATAAATCGAATTGTGTATGCAAACCCTATTTGTGCAAGCCATATTCATTCGCCTCTTCTCTGGCCATGGGAGGATGCATTTATGGAAATTCCCGCTTTAGAAAGACCCGTGTATCATCGGATTGACTCCTGAAGTGGATTCCAAGCTTCTAATCCATCTTTCTGCAAGCGCCCTCGGGATCTAATGCCATATAACTATATGATAAATGGTATTCCTGTCTCGCGCATGGTGGATTAACTATTTACTTGGCAACATCCGCCCCTTCCTTGTTCTAGCTAAAAGGATATTGTCTTTTTTTTGCATTCATAATTATTGTATTTCTTCTTACCTCTATACTTAACTTAGATCGATTCTATACTTAACTTAGATCGATATATTTTCAATAGAATGCCAATCTTCAAACAAAATGCTAAATGTAATAAAAGGAGTCAAATACACTGTGACATGACACGTTCACTGAAACCCCCTTTCTTTCTTTCTTTTTGGTAGTGAACCATTTCTCGGAAATAATGGAATACCTCAACATGAGAGGTAGGATGCAGAAGTAATCTTGTCTCGGGGGGGCATCTACCATTATACCCACAATGATGATTGGCCATACAATCGCTATTCATAATGGAAAGGAACATGACCTATTTATTCAACAAATTCCATAAGATATCATATGGTAGGAAATCAAAGCCAAAGCTAAGTTCTTTGATAACGGAAAGTCAAAAAACCAGTGTTTCTCATTCATTGTTGTGGGATAGGCTTCTTCTAAATAACTCGAGTAGCATAAAGGAGCTCAACATATATATATGTATGTGAGTATGTCTGTTTTCAAAGCTAGAAGGAAGAGTCATTGATCTGATTCGCGGACATTCCTATGAAGAAATACTTCTTTTTCTACAGGAACAGAGGTACCTTCTCGAGCATCTTATCGCATTGCTAAATCCGTGTATATTCTGCACAGCTTCAAATGCTAGTATATTGGTTTGAACGAAGCTGATTCATTCATTAGTCAAGCCAAAGTGCATAGGTGTACCCATTGTTGTGAATAAATTAAGACCTCGAGCTCAAGGATGTAGTTATCGATAAAAAACCCACCCTACTTGTAATAACATCGTTTAGTATTCCAGAGAGTTAATAGGAGGATGCCACCAGAAGACGTTGTGCGTTATTAGTGTGCGCCCTTGCTAGTTTAGTTGCTTGCTCTCTCTTGCCTAAGGTTATTTCACACTAAGCACTGAGATGATAACATCTGCATTTCCTAGTCTCTTTCAGGTGAAGTAAAGCTCTTCGATTGAGTGGGGACTCCTCGAGGGCTCGAGTTTGGCGGTTAGTCCGGCGCCTTCACAGGGGTTTCAATACATTTGATTGCTACTTATATGACGCTTTTTGTATACAATTCAATTATCTCTAACATTCGAATAGATTCAATTCCATCCAACAAAAAAGAAGATTGACTGCACCTCTATCAAATGCTTGGGCCTTCCTTAGACCTCGAAAGAACACCTCTCTTCTCCGAGTGTCCAGTTAAAGCAGAGCAGAAAGAAGCCATTATTATCAAATCCAATGCTAAGCACGAAATCAGCAGAGGAGTTACGAATCCGATCAAAGGCTCTATCTACCTTTGCCTTCTGATTGATCTTCTTCTTTATGCTATACCGGCTAGCCCCTTTCCTTCTTCTTTATGCTATACCGGCTAGCCCCTTTCTTAATATTAGTAATAGCCAGCCCCTTTCTTAATATTAGTAATAGCCAGCCTCTTTCTTCATATTCTCCCTTCTACAACTTTAGCATCTTTCTTTTCCCTTTGCTTTGGTTCTCTAAGAATGATTCTCCTATTCACATTCTCAAGTCATACGATTGGAATACGGATTTTCTTACTTGCTCTCTCTTCACAGTCTTGGGTTTGAATTGAGTGAGAATGAAGCAGTAAAAGAAAGCACTCTAAGAATATTCCAAAAGTTGGCTAGTAGCCGACGAACAAAGCACTTGTTTCTTTCTTGTGCCGAGTGTAAACTGGGAATTCTTTTCTATATAGGGTGAAACTCGCACCCCAAGAAGGCTGATTGAATATGCTTTGCGCTTGCTGTTGGTCCTAGACTTTCTACAGCACTTGCGGACCCGAATCAGCTTAATATGATGTAACTCGAACTACACTTTATGAACCAATAACTGCTTACTTGATTGGGGCGGCTTCCAAACCAGTACTTTCTTCGTCGGTAGCTAACCCAGCTTCAGATCTCGTAGACAATAAGGAGAAAGTGCCAATAACTGAACAAGTATGAAGGACAAGGAACTGCCGAAAACAGGACTTGGCCTAACAACTAGGCTTGTCTGTCGAGTCGCCCCTTATGCGTAGTTTAACCTATTGTCAACTTCTCCAATAAGGAATCATACATTGAGATACCCGAAAAGCTTTCAAATGCATTTAAAGTCTAAGAACATAGACTTGATAACTATACCCGCTCCTAATACAGATACTTATTTATCTTGAATACTTAGAAATCATAGAATTCACTGGCGTAACGAATCCTAATTTGTTGGGGTTAGTTACTTCGGTTATTTTCTTTGTCAGTTCCATTAGATTCTTAAAGCAAAGGAGCTCGCACCGCTAACGCTTACTCTTGGACTCGGGGTTTAGTTCTTAATGCAAGCAATGCAAGTTGTTTACTTTCGTCTCCAAGTGGATAGCCATATTCTTTTCTTTCTTAAGTCATTTACATGTTCCATTCTATTCTTTTGACTTTCCGGGGGTAGTGCCTATCCTCTCTCTCTCTTTCTTTTGCACTCAATGCTGTTTTGCCGATATGATAGTGACTGAGCACTCGTGAGCACTCACCCTACTGCCTATATTAGTGTATGACAATCAACACAATCTAAATCTTGCTTGCTTTTAGGAGTTGGAGTTAAGGGTTAGTTAGTGAGCTCGGGTGTTTACGAGGAAGTGTGTCTACTTTGTGTCTATGGAATTAGAGTCTGTGGACTGCTTATCTTGAAGCTCTGGTTGAATAGAAGTATACTTACTTGCTTTCTTTCACTATTTAATAAGGTATAAAGGGGACCAAACGAAGAAAGAGGTAGCCTTTCCTTAAGCGTCCCTTCTCCTCAGTTGGTCAGGTCAAACAATGCATTCGTTCGGAGTTGCTATGACATCGTTGCTGTGCATCGCAAAAAAGCACTTATTTCCCTTACGTTACGGACTAGCAAATCCTGATTGGACCGCTCTACATACTAGGCTTGGCTCTTTCTCTTTGTATGCGAGAGTTTGCCCTTTTCCAAACCAACCTCGACTAGACCAGCCTATGTCTATGGCTCTTACCCTTCGGACGGACTGGATTCTTGACCAACACCCCAATACAAACAAATAGAAGAATTCAAAAAATACCGAAAAGAATAGAAGAGGAGGTCCAACCATACCATAATATTAGGTAGGGACCAAACAACAGACCATCCATCCAATATTGACAAAGATACTTGACTTTAGGATAGAATGAACCTATTTACAAAGAGACTATAGGATAGAATGAATCCTGCTTTCACACTACATTAGATTAGAGAATTGAGGTAAACTATTAGACAAGTTAACTACTAACGACTGTTCTGTTCGTCTACTGTTTTCTTTACGCCTTATCTCATTTATGAGGCACATATCATGGAATATAGGTACCAACATCCACAACTACTGCATCAAAGAAAAAGAGCGCACGCCTGTACCATACCACACTTATTCCCTTCCAAATCTATATGGATCATACATGAATCGGGACGTAGGAACCAATAAATCAATTGGATGGAATTCCACTACGAATGAATCTCTAGGCTCATCTTTATTAGAATGCTGGTATAGAATTGGCTCTCTCCTTCCGAAAGTGTTTCCTTCCTTGAACCATCTTTCCATTGAAGATAATCCATCCAATACTAAAAACTTAAATAGAGAAGTTAGAGGTGTTGAATCTCAGATTTTGATGATGAAGTCAATTGTCATTTATTATCTAATCCATATGTTGAGATAAGTGTGCAGGATTAACTACGATGAAAGTAAGACATCCCTTGTGACTTATTAGAATCCGCCAGAGGATAGGTTACTGGAAGTTAAGAAAGAAGAATTAGTTGACTTAGCGAACACTAGCTTAAGGAGCTGAGCTAGCAAGTTCAGTTGATTCATAAGTTGGAATAGTACTGTGCTATAGTTCCAAGTTCTCAAGTATGGTTATGCCCTTAGAGTAAGTTAACTTATAGTAAGTAAGAGAATAAGTCTCGTCTGTTTCTTTGGCTTTGAAGTTAGGTATGCTTACGTTGAGTCCAGAGCAGAATATGGGTTTGCCGAGTAGTCAATTCTATTCTTGTTATTAGTAAATTCCATTCCTCAGTAGTTAAGTGACTTGGCCCTAACTCAGGTGCCTGTATGGAATGAAACTCTTCTGGTCTTCTACTCTGCACTAGCCAATATCTTCTAAGGTCTTCCACTCTGATATTCCTACTTACTACTAAGAATAAGGTATACTAAAGAGAAGAGATAGTAAGTTTGGGTCAAGATTATAGGAAGCAATAAAAGGTGTTGGTGCAAGCTTTAAGTAGTAGTAGTGGTAAAGTTTCACTTATTATTTAGGGCATGGTTAGTTTCATACCAAGTTCCTGTTCAAGTGTCAGCTCCAGTGAGAGTTGAGTCTACTTATTTACTGAAATCCGCTAGAGCGTACTCATAACTAGTATAAGAGGTACAGTTTACAGTTGAGTTCTTGCCCCAACTCGTAAAGTCCTAGTAAAGTTTCATCTCAAGTAGTAGTCTTGTTTAAGGTAGCATAGAAGTTATAAGAGAGGAGCCATAAGTAGATGAGATGAGCCTCATTCAGCAAGTGAGAATTCGACTAGTGAGTAGTAAGCCTTAAGTCATAAGCCCTAAAGTCAGTGGGGAGTAAGCCCCTACTTATTCAGGCTTTCCCTAAGAGAGTAAGCCTACAACCAGTCAATCTTAGAATCAAACTCAGCAACCAAAGAATCAAAACGGGGAGATGTAGACTAAGACAACGGCTACTAGGAACCAAACTAGTGAATCAAAGAACCAAATCCAAGAGTGTAAGAATGAGGTGCTAGTTGCCCTAGATTGAAGTTGGCCGAGCCTTTAGTTGGCAAGAGGGAGGTGAGAGTGCTTGTTGAAGACCGGTAGACCTTGGGAAGAAGTAGATGAGTTTACCCTTCTTTAAGGATAAGTAGATTAGAAAGCTGCCCCTTATTATAAGTAGGTAGGCAAGAAAGAGGAGTTAATGACTAGGGAGTGTTACCGGATTGACCTACTTGTGAGTTGAATTCTTTATTGGTTGTACCAGAGAAATCTGCCCTTCTATTAAGTCGTGAGACCCTATATTAAGATTAAGTTGGTACCTGTTCTGGTTTTAATACCACTGTTCTGGTTCTTGTAGAATCCCTACTAGAGTCTGATAGTCTTGTTTCGGGTGTAAGGAAAGGAGTCAGCCTCTATCTGTTCCGTTGTCAGGCAAGTAGGAAAGTTCGAATGCATAGATTGGAGAGCCTCATGCAGTTATTAGTTGTCCTTATATTAAGTCGATATAGGAGCAAGAGGCTAAATCTTATAGGAAGAAATGAACTCTAACACTACTTATGTTAGGAGAAAATGCACTAGAATACAACTTTCTTGAGTTTGATGGGAAATACTTCGAAAAACCGGAACAGATGAGAACTTGAGTAGTGTATTGGCGATTAGAAATCATGCTATTTTAGTATATAGAAATTAGGGTATCAAGTATACACCTTTAAGTAGAGGTAGAGGTCCTGCTCTGGTTCTTGTTTAATCCATAAGATCTGTAGTCCTGTGAGAGTGAGAGTTTCATACCGCTCCCTTAGTTGGTGTTGGCTAGAGGGTTCACAAGCTATGTCTTGACTTAGGATCCAGAGAAGGTGCTGTAAAGATTGAATTCCTTGTTTACAGTGCCGGTACTCATAATTCTTGTATAGTATCCGCTTGGCTCTTGCTTTCGCTAGGCTTGAAGCACCTTATCCAAAGTTAAAGTATGCTTGTCAGCAGCTCCAGTCTTAGAAGCAGCAGTGAAAGCCGTAGTCCTGGTGGTATTATATAAGAATGAAGGTAGAAAACGAAATACTTCATTTCTTGAGGGGTTAGTTGACATAATAGAACAGGAGTGGTTAGTTGCCAGCTGTATTCTGTATTTATTGTGAAATTAGAAGTGACTCGGGTAGTCAGGTGGACTTACTTGCTTTACTTACTATGCTACATCCTCTTCAGGAACGGAACCGGGCTACTACTTGTTTGGGTAGCTAAGGTCTAGTAGCTGGTATGCCTAATTTCTTAGGTCTTCCCTGCATTCCCACCAAAACCACTGCTCACCAGTCTGAACTCAGTTGTAAACCAGTCTGAACTCACTTACTGCAGCGCCGATGCTATCTTATTCTTAAGTGCCCATTTATTAAGTCTCCTGGCTTTGATTCTTCAACTCATGTCTCCAAACCTGCCTCTCTTTACTTTACTCCGAGCCTTGCTTCACTGCTAACAAGAATGAAACAGTGGATTCCGGGCAGTGAGAATGCAACTAAGTAGTTCAAGAACTCAACTGTACATACTAAGACTGTAACACTAGAGAAAGAAGTCAGAATGAAACTCACCAATTAATTAAAGGCAGAGTGGAACCAGTGCTTTGGAAGGTAGCTGCAGGCTTCAATTACTCCTACTTAGACTCAAACCACTAATCACCATAATGGAACAGGGTAGGCTCCGACTGAAGCTTAGGTTACTCAGAATCAACCACTGGCCACTCAGACTGATCACTTGGGCGGTGGTTACAGACTTCAACTCTACTGACCGATTCTTCCCTTGCCCACAACAATCCCTGCTACTGGAGGGGACTAGATCAGAGTCAACCCACAAACAACCAGACTTAATACACTAAATACAAGAACTAGTGCACTAACAGCAAGAATGAACCAAGTAGGTGGAAGAATAGAACTGGTGCGGGCAAGAATAGGGCTAGTGGGTATCCGGCGACTTACAATAAGGGCCCGAGGCAAAGCATTGAATCAGTTGCCAGGAATAGTAAGAATGCACCCAGGGAGTGTAAGAATGGAACTAAGAGGTATAAGCCTCGTTAACTATAACTTATTGTAAGTTCTGGTTTACTTACTTTGTTGACTTACTTAGCGGGTAGGCAAGCTAGTCCAGAGGAGAGGAAGGCAAGTAGGAAACTCAGAATTCAAATCCACCGGTGCCACGTAGGGATGAACTCACACTGGTAAGAATTGAACCAAGTTGTCCAAGAATGGAACTAAGCAGTCCAAGACTTAATAAAGCAAGTACTATAGCTACTATGACCAGAAGTCCACTAAGTACAGAACCAAACTATGAGCTACTAAATGAAGAATTGACCTAGCAACTAGAAGGCTGAAACCAGTGCTAACAAGAATGGAACAGTCAACCAGTGTGTCAGACTGGAACTGGTGAGTCAATTCAAGACTAGGCTCGGGTAGGCTTAAGTGCTCTGTGCTCTCGGGTAGGCTTAAGTTCTTGTGGGACGCTAAGAAGAAATAGATAACCTCGAAGTAAAGAATCAAACTCAGGAGCCAGAGGTAGAGGATATCTTAGTTGCAGTAAGTCCAGTAGTAGCTTGGCAGTTAGAGCAGAGTATTTATAAGTTGGGCCCTTATTGCAAGTTTCGAGTAGTTCAGTTCCATTTCTTGTGAGAGTTCAAAGAGACGAGGTTCAGTATCAAGTGGAGTTCTTGCCCTCAAGTAGTAGAGTAGTTTCATCAGTATTAGTTGCACTTAAGAATTCGTCCAGCCCTGAAGTTCATGGTTATTGTGGAATGAATTATAATAAGGGGTGGAATCAGTTCTCTTATATAAGATGGATAGAATTCCAGTTGTCATGGTTTTCACAGATTAGTAGTTATAAGAGCCAGAGTTGGAGTAGAGGATAAGAATGAAGGTATCAAACCCTTTGTACTGGTCCTATATTCTCTATTTCCTCACTTCCTATATTCTCTATTTTCTCATAGCTGAACACAAGCACCCGAGCCTACTTCTTTAGTTTGAGCACCCTAGCACGAATTATAATAAAGTCTCTTTACACTCTAGGTTTTGGTTACTTCCGACTTCCCTTTGAGCTAGATTAGATGAAATCTGCATTGAGTTAGATTAGATGAAATGGTATATGCCCTGTCAAAGGGACAATAAACTTACCGGTATTACTTGCTATGTGTTTTAAGAATTCAGTTAGATGAGCAAGAGAAGAGGAGAAAGAGTTCAAAGAGCAGAAGTTTCAAGCTGTTCGAGTTAGAGTTATGAGTCAGAAGTAGAGGATAGAGGCCCAGTTGATAGGAATTGACCCACCTAGTAGTAGTCCAGGTCGAGGTAGATATAGAACCTGTCCGAGAAACTAGTAGTCGAGTAGTCAAGAGTGAGAGGAGGTGGCTAAGGTCTCTAACAACAGCTAACAAGCCTGATATGGTGCCTACTCGGAATGGAACTAAGGAGTCACAGGATCAAACCAGCCAGTTACTAGGCTTCACTCACTGGCAACCAGGCTCCAATCAGTGCTAACAAGACCTCTCAACTGGTGCTGGACAGAATGGAGCTACTACTAATCAGAACCAAACCCCCTTGCCACTAAGCCTTCAACTACAAACTAGAAGACTGAACCGAGGGAGAGAGTGGAACTAAGGAGTCGATGAGCTAGTATGGGACTTAGGCTAGGGAGTTAAGGTCTAGTACCACTGCTGCTCGGTCTTCAACAAGGGCTGCTAAGCCTGATGCTGGTGAGTTACAGAACCCAACGAGGGAATCAAAGGATGGAACTAACTAGTAAGTAGTAACAGTACTAGAGCAAGAAAGCAGAATGGAATTAGTTGACTCCGGAGAGGCGAGGAAGCAGAGCCAGAGCCAGAGTATGATGAGCATAAGTTAAGTCAGGCCTTTACTATTAATTGAAGAAGAAAGTACAGGCTTGGAAGCGGGGAGAAGAAGCTAGATATGGCTATTTGCTATCAGCCAAGTAACCACTAGACTAGTGTGAAGCAATGAGCGTAGTGTCAAAAGCAATGAGGGTAATGTTAATTTGGTAGTTAAGGTAGTAGCAGTTGCAAGAGCAGGTAAGGAATAAAGAGCGAGCAAGCTTAGAAGCGGGAAGGCTACTCCCACAGCACTTGGGTAATAAACAGAATCAGGAGAGTCTGAATAAGAATTACAATAAAGCAGAATCATTAGCCGGGTATGATGTAGCGCATCTAGAATGTCTTACTTCTTTTGGGGCGAGTGGAATCTATAGTGGAGCCAACAAGTATAGGGAATTGAGAACTTATTCAACAAGCCCTGCTTCAAACTATTAACTTATTGAATTGAAACAAGCAGCTGGCTCCTATCTTTCTCTTCTGCCCCGCCCCTCCGCCTAGCTAGGTTAATGAGTCTGTTTCTTCCGATCTAGCTTCTGCTTTCTTTCCCGCTTACCTCTTACTTTAGCCAACACCTTTTATTGCAGCTGACTATCCTTTAGAAATAGAATCTAGAATATTGTAGGGAATGGTAGGGAATGCTCTTGACTTTAGTAGTGGAATGTTTTAGTGGCCCGGCAAATAGATCATAGTTTTGAAGTTTCTTTAGTGTTTGTTATTTTCTTTCAATACCCCCTAGCCCTACCCGCCAAGTATATACTAATGTGTAGCAGCAGTCCGATTACTTTCCTATATGCCAAATCTCATCCCAAATAAGGGTTTATAGAAGCCGAAGAAGGATCTAATGGAGAAGAATATGGTAAAGAAGCGGGAGCAAGCAATAATCCAAGTAAACGCAATCAATACAATCACTTCTATGGTCCACTTTCCTCGCCCAAACTTCATTATTACCGCTACGAGCTTTTGTTTCCTTTTCTCGCACAGCGGATTCTATCGGGCCAGTGCTAGTACTCTTAAAATTTGGAATCTCTCTTTCACCTGGCATAGAAACACCTGGCATAGAAACTATTAGATATCCTGCTCCCGTATCTTCTACAACATAACTTCCCGCTTATGTTGCTGGTTCTGCTTGCTACCTATCTCTTTGGTTACCGCTACGTGGGTCTATACTAAATCAACTCATTCACTTAGGCTTAAAAGCAAGTACTCGATTCTTTCCCATAACAGCACTTCGATGTACTAGATTCCGCCCCAACACTTTACTTTAGAATGGAATGTTGGTGCTCTCCCCTTATCATAGAAAGAAATAACTCAACTGCTCTTGACTTACCCTCACAAGACTTGATACTGCTGATATTAGAGCATAAACTGGAGTCTCAAAACTAGAATGGAACTTATGGAACCGAACCAGGACAGGAGGTGAATTAGCTTATGCATTTCACTACGGTATCGCAACCATATTTCTTCTACTTGCCTTTTCCAAAAACAGTCTTTTTCCGGGACTAGCCTCTAACGCTTCTGATCCTTCTCTTGAAACTCCTTACACGCCGAGGAAAGTCAAACTAAATCATATCTATCTATATATATATATCATTTTAGGAGTCCAAAGAGTGAGCGGGAAAGAAAGAGAAAACTTTAGATATAGGGGTGGGTCGGGTCGGTATACAGAATGGAGTCTTTTTGGGTGTTTGCGCCCTATCCTTGCTTGCTTGTTTGAAAGAAATGAGTTGCACATTCTAATTATATAATAAAGTAACCAAACTGCATTGCTTGCTTTAATAAGAGTATTGCGCCCTCCTTACTTGCTTGTTCTCTAGCTTTTTTCTTTCACATGATCTGCACAACTTCTATCAAAAGGGAACCTGACACTGCCTCGCGCACCTTTTGCTTCTCAACACTAACTCGCTTTCCTCATTTCTTTTTTCGTGTTGATTCTTTCGCCCTGCTTTTTAGGATACTTTTCTACTGAAGTGAAGTCAATAAGTGCTTCCTTGCTTTTGAAGATACTTATAGATAGTACGGACGGAAGCCCTTGCTTTTGAAGATAGATACTTTTCTAGTTAAGGAAGCCCTTTTGTAATATAGGCACCCATTCTTTGCTTTAAGAGTGGAAGTCGCACAAACAATATAGAGATTTTAGTGACCAATTAGATTAGTGAGATTCCCCCCGACGCGGCTACTAGAAAACCTGTATTGATGTTTACATTAGCGGAATCACAAATAGGTGTAAAGAGCGGCTCTAACTCTCCTCACGCAAGTTTGGATTAGCGCTCTTTTCATTAATTCTTTGATTTTGTGTTTAAGGGTGGAGCTTTGTTACTTTCCTCGACCACTACTTGGTTAAGGCTTTATTCAGGGCATTGTATTTCAAACTCTTATCAACAAGTGAGGGCTTCTACACAAGAATAGAACTATAACTTATCTTCAGTACAACAAAAGCACCGACACAAGAACCTTTCCCCTAGACCAGAAAAGGAGCGTCGAGTCTCGATTCATATGATTTGAAAGAAGCTAATAGAACAAGCATATGATTTGAAAGAAGCTAATAGAACAAGTGCGTTAGCGAGTTTGGCAAGTAAAAGAAAGAAACTAACTGCTTGCTTGGGTGCCCCTCAATTCTATTCTCTAGTTTTGGGTCAGTCTCTAGTTGTGGGTCCGGGTGCCTATCTTCAAAACCTAAGGCTAACTACATAAGCAATGCAGGGGAAGAAACCAAGTAAGTAGGAGTGCCTATCTTCAACAAGACTAAGTGCAGCAGTGTCAGTTTCATTAATAGATAAATATCATGAAGCACCTAATTCTTCGCGTTGATCAATTCCTTCCATTCTCTTTTCTTATTCTGCACTCGAAAGAAGAAATTCATGATTTGTTGACTTTAATCACTTAGCTAGGCATCCCGCAACTCCAATAAGCACTCTCTCCTCTCTAACCAATATGCATTCCAATAAGCTAATGTGCTCAGGCTTCTGGAACTCTCTCCT
The DNA here is from genome assembly GCA_001649415.1 of Musa itinerans. Taxonomy (NCBI): domain Eukaryota; kingdom Viridiplantae; phylum Streptophyta; class Magnoliopsida; order Zingiberales; family Musaceae; genus Musa; species Musa itinerans. The sequence goes on along the minus strand of LVTN01002071.1, from coordinate 21,339 downwards.
TAATAAAAGAATCCGCACCTAAACCAATATGGAATAGTTTCAAGAATCCGCACCTAAACCAATATGGAATAGTTTCACCAAAACCTCCACTCATTTATGGAATGGAATTGCTGCCCCTACATATATATAGAATTGGGTAACCAAACATCACTCCTTCGCCACCCCACCCAGAGACTAAGTCCGCAATCGGTTCGGTTTCATTCTCGTCGTTTCCTATAGGTGTTACGACTCTTATGTGTAAGTCGCTATCTTGGCTCCCTATCAGTTGTTCTAGTGCATTTTCGCCTAATAACAGTTACATTCATTCCCCTTGCCTTTCCTTTACCTTCAAGCTGAACTACGATTGACTCCTCAAATGGATAAGTAAAGTAGTGCACACATTCTATAAGCTATAAGAGAGTAAACAAACAACCCTAACAAACCTTAAGAATGCGCCTTCTCTTTCTTTCCAGGCAATACTTCACTCGGCTACAAACTCTCTTCGGGCGGATCAATCCTCTGACTCTAGTTACACCTACTTATATCTAATGTTCAATAGTTACACCTACTTATATCTAATGTGCCATTATTGGCTTTTTATTTACTCTATCCTATAAGTAAAGAATGTAATGGAATCTGTGTTTTCGGGGAGTGTATTCTCCTGTTACATAATTGCTTGCTACTTACTTGAACACTTATCCAGCTCAGCTCCTTCTTTTGATCCTTATCCAGCTTCGGCGGATTCTTGAGTCGACTTAACTAGCACTGAAATAGACTCTATAGTTAAGGAACTAGTATACTTAATGTCCTTGCTTGCTTCTTGTTATTCACTTGTTTACTTGTTTGTTCTCTCAACTCACTGTTTACTGTTGGCTTTGCTCTACCTGCTTACTGATTGCAAAACTAATGCCTTGAGCTTGGTATGATAGCTATAAGATGGTGCACATAACCCTATCAAAGAAGTAGTAACCGAACTGCGTCTAAAGAAAGAAGAGAATCTGCACGACAACTTCTATAACTAGAATCAAGTAACCCTAACCCTATTGCTGACACACAACGGAACATCGCTTGAACTGATACGCTTCATTTCCATATTGAACTGACAAATGTCACTACTACGTTGCTTGGTTAGAAGTCTATTTTTGGAATTTCACTGATGCACCCTCTCCTTACGGACTTTACTGAGAATTATGACCCGACGCCCTGATTTGTAACTCTTATTATAGCTTACTTTAGACTTAATGCAAAGCTTATATCGGAGATAACACTGATTGTCTCACTTACCTCTTCACCTCTTATTCTAACTTGAATTATCTGCCTAGCACTCGCACCCAAATAGATTCTCCACTTTCTTAAGGGAACTTGCCAACAAGCTTTGTTAGTATAATGTTGCGCTAACGTGAGAGCGTGCTACGGTTCTCTTTCCACTTTACCCAACAGTCTATTCATAAGAGAACTTTGGCACTGCTGATTGATTGACTTTCTAAGGAATCTTCTCTCGTCGATAAGGAGGCGGGACAAGAAGTAACGTTACCAACAAGAGGTGTTCCCGATCACTACCCTTGAAAGGCTAGAAACCTTGATTTGGAGTCTACAAACCTCTGTGAAACTACTCTGATAGCTAATTCTATATTGGATTAGTAACACATAGCTTCTCAAGTAATCCAAATTGGTATACTCTGGTCTCTGAGAGTGGTAAAGACTTCATATACGCGCTTACTACTCTGGAACTTGATTAATATACGTTACGGATATTGCCTTCCTTTACTTCTTATGGGCTTATGAAGCGCTAAGCCAATCATATGAGTCTCCTTGGTTGCAAGCGCCATCTCTCTCTGTCACCAAGAGAATGAAAAGCACAACTACAAGCACAACAACAAGAAACTAGAGGAACAAACTAGAATAAAAGACATCTTTGCTCGAACTCACTAGCGCACCTACCTCGTAAAGTCACTTTACACCTATAACTACTGACACAAACTTACTAACACACTTTGGCTTTGGCGGAACTCCCCGAAACAAACTTGACTATGGTTTCTGGAATTCTACCACTTGTTTTTGTTCTGACAAACTCTCTCACATTAGCCGGTGAAGAAAGGACTTGGTAATAACAAGTTATAACATATAGGAACTCGCGGCCCTTTAGCGCTTTAACTCACAGATTCTATCATACCTCTGGATGCGCTAGCAAGTTATGTATTCTGGCCATCTTATCTTATACCCTGACGGAATTCTTACTTGCTTCATTAAGACCTCTCTTGCTGAATTAAGACCTCTGGCCCATCAATACTCCGGCTCATCTAACTCTGGCTACAAATCATTCTGAAACCCTAATTTACCTGCCCTCTATGGCTCTTTCAACTAAGTAAGATCTTGAAACCGCTTCTTATGTAGATGGTTCCACTTTGCCGACCTCAACTTGACTTGAAGTTGAAGCTTACCTCTGCCCTTACCTTTCTTGCACTGAAGATCTGATTGCCCAAACTACTACTTAGACTATCATACTAATACGAGACTACTACTTATACTATCTACTTATACTGTCCAAGACTACTACTTATACTGTCTACTTATACTGTCCGATACCACTACTTATATACAACTCCTGTCCTGACGCGCAACTACGTTAGGCCAAAAGGAATGTTTTTAACTAGGATATGTTTCATTAGGAATTACCCACTGAAAGATCCCTCTCCTCCTGATTCTAGAGTCGATGTCTACTTTCCTGGCACTTGACTCCTTTCTGATTTCTCCTTTCCTGGCACTAAACTCTTGGGTGTTTGTACTTCTTCTCCGTATACAGCGCCTCTCTATTCTCTTTTGTTCTGGGTTCACTCTATTCTCTTAGTTCTTTTCTTGTTCGGGTTCTTTGTTGGTATTCCTTTCAGTTTGTTTTCAATTCAATGAGTTTCTAGTTGTGTTTATGTTTTCTGGCATAACTAAGAAAAGCGTTGGTTGTTTTATGGGCTACAAATGCATTATAAGTTCAATTAGGAGTATTCAATTGGTTATTCTATCAAATCCCAGAGGTGCCATGCCGGTCCAGTGCATTTTTAGATGAGATATGAGAATGGAAAAACGGATACTCGTCCTTGTGCTCCAAATAAGGAATTCCACTTAAGAGCCTATAAGTAAAGAATGGAACTGGCACGCAGTAAACTCTATTCTTAGTATGAGATAAGGAAACTCAATTCAATAGTAGAGGACCTGAGTTTAGGTAAGGAAACTATATTCTTGGAATTTGTATTTATCACTACATCCGGAGTAGCTTGTCCGCTGCTGACTTATCACTTGCGGATCATGCCCCTTCTTCTTCTCCCGTATCTTATCTCTCTCTACTCCGGAGACTCTATCTGCTCCCTATTCCTATCCCTATTCTTCTCCAGACACTCACTCCTTTGCTAAGGTTAGCTTGGCCCCAGGGTTTTATCAACAAAATGAGGATTTCTGGGCCCTCAACACTTCCTTCTGATCTCGTAGACTTTACTACTTATTATTGAGTAGACTTAAGAAGAACTAGGTGAACAAAAAGACAAGAAGGACTGTTACCTGTTAAGAAAGATATTCTCACTGCTAAAGCTAATGCTGCCCTTAAGTAATTGCTTTCATCCCTTGTTTTATCTGTTTGTAGACGAGACTCCTACTTCTGCTGTAACTACACTTTATGAACCGTACTCTCCTTGAGGCGGAAGTGAAGAATGAAGATGAAATATCTCTTGCATATGGTGTAGAAGCAAGCTAAGACCAAGAACTAAACCTCTCTTTAGACAAAGACAAGAACAGTACTACTACTACTCGGGTAAAAACTTGACTTGCACCAACACCCTGAATTGCACCCTACTTGAGAACTCGAACTGGCCGACAAGGAGCTACAGTGGAACTATAAGGCAAAGGCACTCCAACCTGTGAGCTACAGAAGCAAGCCAAAGAGACTAGAATGTAACTGAACTGAAAAAGGCTTTCTTCACTCGCTAACATGCAATGGAACAAGAAACTTCAGTAGACCAGACCCCGCTTCAACGCCCTTTTGCTAATACGTCTTGCGCTTAGCTTCCCCGATCCTGTCCTGCTCTTCCAACTAAGAGAGATTATGAAACAAGCTATGTCACAACTAACTCCTTACGTGTAGAAACTCCGTTATCGCCTTGTCAAATAGTAGAATCTCTCGACTTGTGGTAAACTTGCATTAGCACTACTTTTGGGTCCTATACTGTCTTTAGCTTCAAACAGTTATCTTTCGAGCAGAACTGTAACTTACTTGCGAACTCCACAAACAATAACTCCTTAATGCTGCCTTGAAGAACAGAACAAATATGTGCATCCTGAACTCGTATACAAGGAAAGCTCATAAATTATATGGTACTTAGCGCACCCGTAATAGAATAGTATTCTTTAGCCGTCTCTACACCACACCAGGAGTGAAAGGCTTACTTTATGTTAAGTGAAGGGTATACGAGTTAGGGCAAGAAGAAGAATATAGTCTAGTTCACAACAACTACACTTTCAGACTGAACTTTCAATTAGACGACTTGGACTATTACTTGTCAACAGGAACACCACCGCTTGCTTATGATCCTAGAACAAGAACGACACTTGAAACAAATCATGAAACAATCCCAGCAACTGGCAACTATGAAACAAGTTATGAGCAAGTCCTGTGTTTGTCGGTTATTAGTAGTGACTTGGCAGACTCGTATTCAACACAATAACCTCTATCATCGCCAACACTCGCACCCCAAAAACCATCCTTGAAGACGAAACCAGCAAAACTGCATGGTTCCTTCTTGCCTGTTACTGTTCTATGGTTTACAGCCCCCTTTCTTTAGTGGTTGGTCACTTTTCCCACAACTCCTTACTTTATAGGACTTATATAAGAATGAATATACTTTAAGGGCACTTTTGCCTTAACCTTACTAGATACTTATCCGGTGCTCCTTCCTCTCTGGTCTGAAACTCTGATATAACTACTTAGACTACCTTATTCTACTATGCGGTCTTCTTCTCTGATATTCCTACTTATGTCAGTAATTGTTCTTACCCAAAGCAAATCTCTGATCGCCCTTATCCGTAATTCGCTCCTTCTCCTTTAAGAATTGAGTGGAAGCTAGATCTATCCCTCTTGTCTTACTCTTTTCCTGAAGAAAGTAAAGGCTTTGTTGCGCTAAATCGGGTGAGGAAGCTGTTTCAGTGGAATCCCCTTGAAGAATCTGTATTTGTCTTTCCAATTAGTTGCTCCATTCTTCATCCCGTGCAGTAAGGGTATAAAAGAAATGGAGTTATCTGAAACTTACTATAGAGGCCTCTGCTTTAAGTTAAGTGACTTGGCCTCTCTGTTCGCCCTGTGCCCAAGGGAATAAAAAGGAGAATTAGCTATAAGACGAGTGAGTTCAATTCGCACTTTCAGATGCTCTAAATAAATGGATGAATTCTTTCCTAAACTAGTGGACTTACCGCAACTCATCTGTATTTGTAGCAATAGGATAGAGATTGGCCCCTTGTTGAATCAGTTATTCTTTAGAATTCTAATATAGGAATATAGTGAATATAGAATATAGTGGGGAATGTTCTTATAGCTATGTTGCTTGGCCGCCTTTTCTTCATCTGTATCAGACTATAGTGATTCCAACAGTGTGAAGTAAATACCATTATACATCTTTCTTACCTTGCCCACCTCTATTTGGCAGAGGCAGTGGAGGCAGTAGAAGTTTACGAGTTGAAGTTTGCAAGTAGGGAAGCTGCCCTATAGGTCTAGTTATAGGTCTAGGAATTGAACTAAGTAGTATAACCTCCGCACAACAAGACTATTCTTAGTGAGTGCATCAGCGAAGGCAAGGGTCAATGTTATTAATCATAAATGCACTAGATCAGACCCGAACTGGAAAGTCTCTCGGAACAGGCGCAAGAGGCACCGTGCCCTTGTAGATAATTCGAATCCTGAGTTTCCTGTAAGTCAACTCTATTCTTGAATTCCTAAGAGTTAACCTGTGTTCACCATAAAGAAGGGAACCATAAAGATGTTAGGAGAAAATGCATTATAAGGCAAGTTGATTAATTGAAATGATAGATTTTCCATAAAACTCAAGAAGTGACCAAGCTTAGTAGAATGACCAAGTCACTACTAGACAAGACACTACTACACTACTAATGACCGCATATGTTTTCAGCGGTAGGAGCTGACACTGTGTACTGGGCGTCAGTGAGTTTTCCCGTTGCGTGGCAGAAGCCCCCGGTTCCCTTGCTAATACTAAGTGAGCATCCTATTTTGTTCTTACTCCCGAGCCGAGAAAGAATACTAGGTTGGTTCAGAGCACATGGTTGGGTTGGTACCTTCTTTCCCGACCCGAACTCTACTACTTGAATGGCTTATCCTGCTTCCTCACCTGTACTTGATTAAGTATCAGATCTAGCTAAATAAACACCTTTTCCGTTTTCTAGGAGTCAAATAGATATATTACAGATGCCTCGGCCGGCTGAATATCCGTCATGAGTACACTGGCCTCTCCTTCAGCCCTATTCTTAAGTACGCAGCTTCCCTTATCACTTTTCTTTTTCTGTTTGTATTCGGTTTGTACATTTTGGACTTTTGTGTTCTATGAATCAAAGGTACACTGCCCACGCTAGTAGGCCTGCTTACGAAATGAGAAATACTATCCGACAGATTCTCCAAAGTTATGGGCACTCTCTTTATTTCCCAGATATTTCACAATAACTAGATAAAAGCGATAGGAGAGCCAACTAGCTTGCCTAAGCGCTTGCAGGATTTCCCTTGCTACAGTCTCTTTTCCTCTAATTAGAATTTTCCATTGCCTTTCTTTATAATGAGTGGGATTCATTCATAATGAAGGGGATTCATTCTGCTGCAAGGATGGTAGATTGGATCGGATCTTTCTTCCTTGGCGGACTTGCCTGAAGGACATCAGCGCATTGCCTCACTGCTTCTTTTCAATCACTTTTTCTTGTATCTTAGAGAGTTAGCTTCTTCTCAATCACTTTCTATTGTTATCTTAGAGAGTTAAGTGATAGGCTATCTCGAGTCGAGTGAGGCAAGCTCAGAGAATAATAATCTAAGAATAAAGAAAGGCGTTAGTTTTCCAGTTCTGAATAAGGGGTTTTCAAAGGCGTACGTAGAATGAGGAAGTGAATAAGAGAGCAGCACATAATAGGCATAGGCAGCGTTACCCTTATGAAATCGAAAAAGTGCTTTCCTTTCTGGAGATCACTAGTCCAAGAATCGGGCAAGGAATGCGCTTTATTTACATTTCAATAAGAGGTGTTCAAGTTTGACAAAGTGACATTGTATACTTTATCAACAGTTTTGGCAGGGCTAATAGAAGCTCATACCAGTCAAGTCCTCCCCATTCCTTTCAGCGGCAAAGGCTGTTATTTGAAAATTGATGCAAGATCCTACACGCCCGGTATTCTTAGAAGTGATCGTCATTCACCTAGACAATCCATCTGACAACATAGCTGCTACCCGCTATAAAAAGAAAGAACTAAGCTAATGAATGAGATAAGGAAGATGGGGGGGCGAGAGAAAGGCAGAGTTAATGCGGATCAGATCTTTCAAATCCATAAGTAGGTCTTACTCTCTTTCTAGATGCACTCTCTTCTGCAATGACGCACTCCAAACCTGCACCAGGCGTACTAGACTTCATTTTGGAAAGTGAACAGTGGAATTAGGCTCATTCCTCATAGGAAAAAAGAACGTAACTAGTAGATTTGACCGAGGGGAATGGAAACGGACTTGAAAGACAGAGCTACGTCAGCTAAGGCATTCATAAGCTTACCTCTTAACTAGACTTGAAGAAAACGTCACGTCATGGAGCATCGGATTCGGCGATCAAAACCTAGACAAGAACCCAACCCCGTCTTCACCTTATTTAGGTAAAGCAATGAAAAGGAAGAGCAAAAGCCAAAGGGAAATACACTACCGCTCCTCATCTTGCTGCAGAAAGTAATTCATCGCTCCGCATCTTTATTTCATATTGGAAAGGGTCGTTTCTTCTGGAACATCTGTTTTCAGGGCGGATCCTGCCTTAAGTCATTCACGTCTAGCTAACATTCCCATAACGGTTCCATTCACTTGAAAAGCAGGAGATGGGAGATCTAACGGGTAACTTGTGCCAATTCAATGCCCGGCGAGACCGCATCAATCAGGGTACAAGCTAACAAAAGTAGAAGCATCCTCTTCACGACGTAGTTTTAGGAGGTCAAAAAGGATAGTAATCCAAGGGCTCACACAGTTACGAAGCAGGGATCTATTCGTCCACTCCCAACAAATCCATTCGTCCACTCCCAACAGGGTCAACCATTCTGGAATAATCATAATAAATCGAACTAATGAATCATACTTTAATCATAATAAATCGAACTAATGAATCATACTTTAATCATAATAAATCGAACTAATGAATCATACTTTAATCATAATAAATCGAACTAATGAATCATACTTTAATCATAATAAATCGAACTAATGAATCATACTTTAATCATAATAAATCGAACTAATGAATCATACTTTAATCATAATAAATCGAACTAATGAATCATACTTTAATCATAATAAATCGAACTAATGAATCATACTTTAATCATAATAAATCGAACTAATGAATCATACTTTGTGGGAACTTCACTTTGACTCTGCCAGAACTTATAATAACCGGTCTTCCTTCCCCCACCAGAAAGAGAAATTGATTTGGTCTTATAATCAATCCATCTAGTTTGGCTAGCAGAGTAACCTTTAGAGGAGCAAACTCGACCAATGTATGGTTTGACTAAGCTTTCTTAGGCCCGTTTGCTCTTTCACCTTCGATGGATCTATAGAGATCCTTGCTCGAACGTTACTTTATTACTTATAGACACAAGCACTAGAACAAGTAAAGGTATGATTGGATTCCCCGACCTCGACTCGATAACTTGGTATAGAATTGTTTTACCTTATACCTCTTACAGCAGATGCGGATTCTTCTTCGGCTTAAGTTACTCACCACTTATAGGGCAGACTATCTTAACCTTGGCCCCATCGCTTAAAGGTTTGGTACTTAAGTAGGGGCCACGATGGGTTACTACTTTGACTTCTCGGGCGACCCTCCGTATTTCATTCAATAGGGAATAAACAAGCTAACAAGCAACGTTCCTAAGCAGCGTTTAAGGCAATAAGTAGATTAGCCCCCGGGGGAGCAGTTAAGTATCAAAAGTAAGAGTACCGCTTGTCTGCAGCAATGAAAGTAGAGTTAAAGGAAAAAGAAGAATAACGATCAGGTAAGTTAAACAAGATCAGTAGAATCAGTAGTTCGAGTATAAAGGAGAAGTGGAAAGCAAGGAGAGGATTGAGCGGTGAAGTCGTCAGCTACAGAATGGCAAGTTCTTGGGTTGTTATTACCAAGTCCTGTATTTCTAGCTCTAAGTCGAGTGAGGGCAGTCTTCTCTTCTTCTCTGAACGATGAAACTGGAACGAACAGAAAAGGAAATTCTCCAATTAACCTTGCTGCAAAGTCAAAGAATTATGAAATCTTTCTCTTGACGCGCGGATCAATTGAACTGTAAACTTGAAGTAAGGAGTTAACAGATCGACCACTAAGATCAAGCAAAGTAAAAGGGCTGGGCGCTTACGCTCAGTCACTCGCTAACGGAGCTACAAGCAAACAAGTAGTAGAGTAAGCAAAGAAGTAAGGTTACCTCATGTATACAAGTTGCATTCTTTTCTGATTTCTATTGTTAGTTATTATAAGTTCTGGGAGTTCAATTCGATCTTTCTTTCTAGGGTGCTAACACACGGTTGTTAGATTTGAAACAGCTAATCGTTTAATTGGTAAACCAGATTTCACTTTTGAAGGCAAAGGTAAAAAAGCAGATGGTTGTGGCACTTTTGAAATAGAATGCCCTATATCTAATAGACTTGAAGGAAATCCATTTCTCCAAACAAATATCTACAGCCTTCGACGCTTAAACCGGATTGACTATTTCCAAAACAAAGCACTAAGCATGGTATCCTATAAGAAGCTCGTACTTTCTTTCCTGTTTATTTGGCTTCTGTATGAGATGTGATTCCGTGGAGTCCTAACAATATCAGACGCACATATGAGATGAGAAGGAAGATGTGAATTTTGGATTGAGTGTCCGATTCTCTTTGCTTTGTGGTAGTTAGTTTTCTATTCTCTTGTTTCGCTTCTCCTAGTTTACTGCTTCGAGATTGCTACAAGGTCACCAAGCAAAAGGGACATGCTGGATTTAACAAGAATGTATACAAAAGAAATCCAAAGGGTGTATCTGAGAGGAGCAGAGTATGGAATATATATATCAAGGGTGTGTGGTTAGAGGCACTTTAGTATGATACAACCCTAACAGAGTAGCTCGACACGGCCCCTGTGATTCCAAAGTACGTAATTGGCTCGGCCAAGGTTGATCAAGAATTGATTGACAGGGACAAACTCCTACAACTGTTAAAGGATAATCTCTCTACCGCTCAAGCCAGAATGAAGCAGCAAGCCGACACACGACGAAGCGAAAGAGAATTTTCAGTAGGAGATTGGGTTTATCTTCGTCTACAGCCATACAAGCAACTCTCCATCAACACTCGAGCCTCCATGAAGCTATCCCCACGTTTTTATGGGCCCTATCAGATCATAGAGCGTATTGGAGTTGTGGCGTACAGACTTAAATTACCTGAGGATGCCAAAATTCACCCTATCTTCCACGTGTCCTGCCTGAAGCCCAAGTTGGGAGAACACATGTCACCCCAGATCCAACTACCCAACACCACTGATGATGGAGTTATTCAAGCCCAACCACAAGCCATCCTCGATCGTAGGATCGTGATGCATCGCCGACGTCCCTCTACTGAAGTACTAGTGCATTGGAATAATTTACCACTTGAAGACGCCACATGGGAACCATATGAGGAGCTGAAGACCCGGTTCTCTGAGTTCATGGAATCTCAGCCTTGAGGACAAGGCTGATTTGAAGAGGGCGGGTCTGTTAGGACTCTAACTAGGAGAGTCCTAATTGTGAGAGGCATTTATGTAAAACCTACCTAAGCCAACCCCTATTAAAGAGGGGCTAGGGTTAGGAGGTTATTTCTTAGAGAAGAATTAGAAGTTGTAAAGGAATAAGAGTCTTAAGTTGGAGTCCTATTAGGAGTCGGCTAGAAGTAAGAGTCTTGAGTAGGAGTCCTATTAGGAGTTAGGGTTTAGAAGCCCTATAAATAGCCATGTATTTCTCCTCTTTTGTTAAGTAATAGATGAATCTTTTCTGCAGCCTTTGAGCACCAACTTGGAGGGAGGAACCCCTATAGAGTTCCAAGGAGGCCGATCCCCTAAAGAGATCAACCCCAAGTTTAGAATCTGCTAGGGTTCTAATAGTTTGCTCTTTCACCTTCGATGGATCTATAGAGATCCTTGCTCGAACGTTACTTTCTGACATATAGACACAAGCACTAGAACAAGTAAAGGTATGATTGGATTCCCCGACCTCGACTCGATAACTTGGTATAGAATTGTTTTACCTTATACCCTCTTACAGTAGATGCGGATTCTTCTTCGGCTTAAGTCACTCACCACTTATAGGGCAGACTATCTTAACCTTGGCCCCATCGCTTAAAGGTTTGGTACTTAAGTAGTGGCCACGATGGGTTACTACTTTGACTTCTCGGGCGACCCTCCGTATTTCATTCAATAGGGAATAAACAAGCTAACAAGCAACGTTCCTAAGCAGTGCTTAAGGCAATAAGTAGATTAGCCCCCGAGGGAGCAGTTAAGTATCAAAAGTCAGAGTACCGCTTGTCTGCAGCAATTCAAGTAGAGTTAAAGGAAAAAGAATAATAACGATCAGGTAAGTAAACAAGATCAGTAGAATCAGTAGTTCGAGTATAAAGGAGAAGTGTAAAGCAAGGAGAGGATTGAGCAGTGAAGTCGTCAGCTACAGAATGGCAAGTTCTTGGGTTGTTATTACCAAGTCCTTTATTTCTAGCTCTAAGTCGAATGAGGGCAGTCTGATCTTCTCTGAACGATGAAACTGGAACGAACAGAAAAGGAAATTCTCTAATTAACCTTGCTTCAAAGTCAAATAATTATGAAATCTTTCTCTTGGGATCAATTGAATTGTAAACTTGAAGTAAGGAGTTAACAGATCGACCACTAAGATCAAGCCAAGTAAAAGGGCAGGGCTCTTACGCTTAGTCACTCGCTAATGGAGCTACAAGCAAACAAGTAGTACAGTAAGCAAAGAAGTAAGGTTACCTCATGTATACAAGTTGCATTCTTTTCGAATTTCTATTGTTAGGCAGTGAGTTCAATTCGATCTTTCTTTCTAGGGTGCTAACACACGGTTGTTAGATTTGAAACAGCTAATCGTTTACTAGCTGGGTATGCTCCTGCAGTCAGGGAAAAGCTTATGTCTCTCCCAATACAACCAAGCAAGATAGTGCTACCCTTCCTATAGCCCGCAAAGGAGTCAAGGAGTTAACTTACCCTTTCTGATTTTAGTGGATGTGCATATTTTATTCAACAAGTAGCGGTGTCAGAACAAGAGGAACAAGAACAAGCAATGAGTCAGCATCAGAAGAAAGGGTATAAAGTCAAAGTGCATTAGGCGCCCATGAGCTTTGCAGGAAGGAAAGCAATGCCGTATTGGGTTATTAGAATTATAGGACTCGAGCGGAAAGAAGAGAATTGAGCTATCCACTTGATACATTAAGTATAGTAAAAACACTAACTAACACTAAAGAAAGAGTTCAATCCATTGATGTAGCATTTGAGTAAGTTCAGTTCAGTATAGGTTGGTGCTTGGCTTTCCCCCTTTATGATGTGGTCCAATCAATGCATTAAAGTGTGAGAGGGTGCCGAACAAGCTACCACTAATACGAGTTCCTGATTAAAGTCTAGTTCCAGTAGAAGTAGTAGAGATCAGTAGAAGAAACATAAGAACTAAGCTCTGTATAATTGATGAAGGTAACACTTCGTGCTCTTATTGCTGGTAGAAAGGTTCTGGCTTGACTCACTATTGATTGCTTGTATAACTGCATTCGGATACGCCAAGCAAGGATTCCACTAGTTAGTTAGTACGTTGCCATGAGCAAGTCAGTATTTAAGGGTACGATATAGTGAGTGTATAAGGTATTATCTAGCACATTTCTCTTATTTTATAGAAGTAGGAGAGGACCTTATTGTAAGTTTGCTAAGCAAGAGATAGATTCCATGTTGCAAGCAGTTTACCTTGTTGCATCTAGCAGTTTACCTTGTTGCATCTAATAAATAAGGAAGAGGATATCAACAGCTAAGGAAGGATACATATAGAGCAGAAGATGGAAAGTCTAGTTAAGGGGCTTAATCCAGGTTAAGGGGCTTAATCCAGTCCTGTTGACAGTGGTGTTGTCGGTTCAATGATTCAAGGAAGAGGTTGATTTACATGGATCTATGCCAAGTGCTCAATAAGAGAGATATGCAACTCGAACAGAAAGAGACTTCCAAGCTTTTTTCTCTTAACTCGAACGCCAAGAGACGAGACTCAAGCTAACAAAACTCCAGACTAACTACTTACTGTTAGAACCCTAGCATATTCTAAACTTGGGGTTGATCTCTTTAGGGGATTGGCCTCTTTGGAACTCTATAGGGGTTCCTCCCTCCAAGTTGCTGCTCAAAGGCTGCAGAAAAGATTCATCTATTGCTTATCAAAAGAGGAGGAATACATGGCTATTTATAGGGCTTCTAAATCCTAACTCCTAATAGGACTCATACTCAAGACTCTTACTTCTAACCAACTCCTAATAAGACTCCTACTCAAGACTCTTACTTCTAACCAACTCCTAATAGGACTCCTACTTAAGACTCTTACTTTTAACCAACTCCTAATAGGACTCCTACTCAAGACTCCTATTCCTTTACAACTCCAATTTCTTCTCTAAGAAACAACCTCCTAACCCTAGCCAACCGCTTCACCTATTTAATAGGGGTCGGCTTAGGTAGGTTTTATATGAA